>VZQC01008018.1:7500-79606 GCA_009823505.1 Rhizomys pruinosus
TTTGTCTTTTTGAGACAGGGTCTCCCTGTAACCCCAGCTGTCCTGGAACTCACTCTGTAGACCAGGCTGGCCTTGAACTCACAAAGATCCGCCTGCCTCTGCCTCCCAAGTGCTAGGATTAAAGGCGTGCGCCACCACGCCCGGCAAACTTTGCTCTTTTTAAGAAACCAAGGTAAATATTTGCATAATTTATTTTTATTTAGGACAGATCACTCAAGGGTTAGAAGTTAAAAATCCTAGCCATAGAATTGACCAATAGAAATTTAATTCCTAGGCCCTTCTAATATAATGTTCCCAGAAACATATAAAGTGGTTAAATCCAACTTCATTTAAGATGAGCTACAGGTGGGCTGGAGAGATGGCCTAGCGGTTAAGAGCTCCGACCGCTCTTGCAGAGGACCCGGGATCAATCCCTAGCACCCACATGGCGGTTGAGAACCGTCTGTAGCTCCAATTCCAGGAGAACTCCAGTTCCTGGGGAATCCGACACCCTCTTCTGACCTCCGCGGCATTGCACGACACGGGTGCACAGACCTGCATGCAGATAGTACATTCATACACATAAATAAATAAATAAAATAAAGCTAAAAAAAATATTTAAAAAGATGAGCTATAGGCCAGATTCTTGAAACTTTCACAGTAATTAAAGGAAGCATTTCATCAAGCTTGGTGTCCTAGTGAGACTATTGAGCCGTAAAGAGCAGCTGGGTGTCACAGCCAGGCCCCATGGCCTGTCTTCTGACCATAGCTCTTACCTGCCTAGGAACCTGTGGTAATATTCAGGTTTTAACCAAAAAGATTATTTTAAAATTTTCTTAGACTTGAGTTAAAACATCAGTGAATTTGAACCTAGGTAATAGAAAGAAATGGGGCAAATTTATTATTTTTTAATGTTTTTTGTTCTGTGCACATGAGTGTCTGGTTGCATGTATGTAAGTGTACTCACATGCATGCCATGCCTGTGGAGATCAGAAGAGGCATCTTTTCCCCTGGAACTGGAGTTATGGACAATTGTAAGCTACCATGTGGGTGCTGGGAACCAAACCCAGGTCTACTACAAGAGTAGCTGGTGCTTTTAACCACTGAACCATCTCTAAAGCAGCACAAATTTCTTTTTAATGTGCTAAGATTCAATTCAAGAAAATTGTAACAGAATACATGTAACAGAATACTCTTCAGTCATTAAAAATTATTATTAGATGCCGGGACATATCTGTAATTCAGCACTCAGGAGGTAGATGCAGGAGGATCTGCAGGAGTTCAAGGTCAGCCTTGGCTTCACAGTTCCAAATCGGCCTGGGTTACATGGGATCCTGTATCAAGCATTTTTTAATTATTTAAATTTTATTTATTTCTATTTATGTGCATGTGTGTGTGCCTGTTGTCTACATGTACATCTCATGCATGCACATGCCCTTGGAGGCTACAAGAGGTTGTCACATATCCTGAAACTGGAGTTGAAGGCAATCGTGAGCTGCCGTATTGGTCCTCTGTAAGAGCAGCAGATATTCATAAGCACTGAACCATCCTTCCAGCCTCCCCCCAAATAATTATAAAGCACTGGTAACATTGATGGATGCTTACAATGTAGCTAGTAAAAGGGTTTAATGTTAGCATATGTAGTAAGTGTTAGCTATACATAATATGAAAAAAGAAAAGGAAACTGGAGTAGAGGACCGCAGCACCAAGTCCGTGAAGTACGTGTGGTAGTTGTGATTTCTAGTTGGCAGGATTAGGGTTACCTTTCCTTTGTTTGTATTCTTTTTTTTTTTCTGGTCTTTTTTTCGAGACAGGGTCTCCCTGTAGCCCCAGCTGTCCTGGAACTCACTCTGTAGACTAGGCTGGCCTTGAACTCACAGAGATCTGTCTGCCTCTGCCTCTGCCTCTGCCTCTCAAGTGCTAGGATTAAAGGCGTGCACCACCACACTGGGCGTATTCATTTTCTAAAACACTTTATCATGAAATGTAGAACTAATTTTGTTATACTTTTTATCTGAAAGCAACTATACTGTTACAATGTGAATCCCTTAACAGGCTCTAGAATTAGCCTACCACTTATTTTCAGATTTTGTAATTTTGATATATGGGTGGAGGGTATATATGCATATTTTAGAGTAATATAAAATTAAAGGGAAAAATGAATTGCTAAACATGTTTTGGAATTAACTTATAGTTTTCAGACATCATAATTTTGAAGTAATATATATATATCTCCATATTTTGGAGTAATACAAACTGGAGGCAACAACAACAAAAAGACTTGGTCGAAGAAATGACTAAAATAGCAAACTTCTGCCCAAAACAGTAAATCTCTGCATAGAAA
This sequence comes from Rhizomys pruinosus, assembly GCA_009823505.1. Lineage (NCBI taxonomy): Eukaryota > Metazoa > Chordata > Mammalia > Rodentia > Spalacidae > Rhizomys > Rhizomys pruinosus. The sequence continues at coordinate 9,824 of VZQC01008018.1, forward strand.
AACTTTAAAAAGACTGAGAAAAAGATGCAAGACATGTATGGCAGATTGCATGAGCTCGGGTGGGGTGGGGGGCATGGAAGGGGGAATGAGTCTAAATTGAATTCAGAAATATTGTATGAAATGCACAAAACTTCAATAAAATTTTTTTTAGAAAAGAACTAATTTTGATCAATGATGAGTCCTAGTCAGTCATTCCTTGGAAAAACTGAACAAAATGATTCAAAAACCCCACCGTCATGAAAAAAAGAAAAAAACGTAATTTTAAGAAAAACTGTAACTTTAAAATCGTGTGACAGTAAACATAAGGAATGTACATTCAAGAAAGAATTAGTGGATTTTCCTATGTCCAGACTTTAAGAAATATTAATGTGCTAAGTACTGTGCTGTCTGCCAGAATAATCAGACAGATAACATCCATGTCTTGCCTTCTAGAAACATGGTCTAGCAGCATGGGCTAAAATTTTGAGACAGGAGCAAGTAGAAAGTTTGTTGTTGTAGAGTCAGGGCCACTGTTCCCTACTTAGCTGACCCTCATCCCTTAAGCAACAAAGTTTGTATGAACTGATTTCCCCTGAGTATCTGGGTAACTGTAGAGGATGCATGGGAAGCTGGAAATACGGACTAGATACAAGCCCCTCTCTGTCACAGCAGCACAGTCTATAGCTGCTCTGGGCCGTTGAGATTAAAACTACTCCGTTGGAGAAAGTCAGCTGCTGACATGAGCCCTGAGGAGTGTGACGTTCCCCATGCACATACTTTGTTCCCTTGCCCCAGAGCTGTGGATTAATGGAGACAAAGGCTTTTATGAGCAGTCATTTATACCACTAGCAGCGTTTCTTGGTTTCATTTGATTTCTTGTTTTAAAGTTCTTTGAGGTTATTTTTTATTTGGAAATTACTATATCCTTTTAAGGGGATAAGAATAACCAAGTAGGAGACAGAGAAGCCAGATTTGGGCTCCATTTACTGCATGCCATTCATTTTTCATCTTTAGTGCTTTCTTTGACATTAGAAAATGCAAGCAGCAGATCTGACAGGCCCTCCCCAGCTGGGCCACTTTGGTTTGCATTTTGCTAGTGCCTCATGCTTTGATCTCTGCTTCAAATTGCTCCGTAAGCATGATGTGCTCAGTCCATTTGAAACAAGAATGTAGCACTTATGCCTTTCCCAGTGACTTTCAAAATGAAAAATAAATCAATAGGTTATGTATAGTTGCTGATATTGGATCTAGAAGACCAATTTAAAGTTATAAGTACAGTACATATTAAAATAGAGCATCTTCTTTCTATTAGATCCTAACCACCAAGAATATGCCATCCATGGGCCTCTCCTCAGGACCCTGTCCTTGATAAGCCGGGCCCTGGGATTTTGCTTCTTTCTCCACAGACTGCTCATGAGCTTTTATCCTGACAGAAGCCAGCTCTTTCTTTCCTAGAGGTCTTACTCCCCACTAGAGGTCACCCCATTGCTGGAATCTGCTCTGTTCCCAAGGAATGGACATGCTAGGCTAGCTTTCTTCAGAGGTGGATAACTTGTGGATTGAGGGTTTAAGTCACACAGAGGTTAGGAGCCAACCTGGGGTTTACTACCAAGCAGCCCAGCTCCATACACATTATGACTTAAGTGGCCAAACTTTGATAGCCTCTAGCAGCAGGAAAGCTAGCTCTCTTTTACACCCTGAGAGTCACCCTCACAGGAGAGTCAGACTTCATGACATCTCTCTCCCTCCTACTTTCCCTATCTCTAGCAAGTCTTCATTGCATTTAGCTTTCACACCGTGCACAGGGGAACTGACTCAGCCTTTGGGAACACTGAAAGATGCTGGTTAACTATTCATACCTTTACTACCTCTGCCTGTGGGTTGCTCTCAGTAAACAGTTCCCTTTGGTCAATTCCAGGCTTTCTACCTGCTCTTCCGAATGCTTGGCTCTACAAAGACTTCTATAAATAGCCCGACACCTAGGCTGGCTTTGAACTTGTGATCCTCTTGCCTCTGCCTCCTCAGCATATACTACTGGCATGTGCCACCATAGCCGCCGCCCCCCCCCCAAAAAAAAAGTCATCACTGGCCGGGCATGGTGGTGCATGCCTTTAATCCCAGCACTCGGGAGGCAGAGGCAGGCTGATCTCTGTGAGCTCAAGGCCAGCCTGGTCTACATAGTGAGCTCCAGGCCAGCTGGAACTAAAGGGAGACCCTGTCTCAAAAAGATAAAAAATAAATAATAAATAAATAAATAAATAAATAAATAGCCCAACACCCAGAAAAATGACTCCAAATAATGACTCTGTGTTCTTTTTTACATAGGAGAGATAGCCTCCTCAGGCTCAACAGTCTTTTAGTCAGAATTTTTGGTTTCCATACAGCCCAGCAGTTATACTCTAAATCATTTATCCCAGAGAAACTAAGACCCAGATTCTCATAAGAACCTGTACAAAAAATGCCTTTAAAGCCTAATGTGGGCCAATGGATGGCTCTTGCTGCCAAGTCCAACCAACCTGAGTTTGGTCTCTGGGATCCACAGGGTGAGAAAGTGGACTCCTACAGGTTACCCCTGATCACCACATGCACACCATGATGCCCACAAATAATGTAGTTAGAAGTTTTTAAAGCCTTTTGGTAATAGCTAAATGCTCAGTGGTGGTAACAACCAAATTCCTTCAGTAGTAAACTGTTCAACAAACAGTGGTCTAGGTGACATCTATAATATGGAATAGAACTCACAGTGAAGAAGGGACATTGTGTGCACACACACAATAATATGCATGAAGAATTATGCTGAATGAAAAAAGCCAGGCCCAAAGTTAAGGCAAGGTACTGTATTTCCTTGTACACAACGCTCTTGAATAGAATACAAATGGAAGACAAGGGCATGATGCTGCACAACTTTGATCCTACTACTCAAGAGGCAGAGGCAGAGGCAGAGGCAGAGGCAGGTGGCTCTCTCTGAGATCAAAGCCAGCTTGGTCTACATAGCGAGTTCCAGGCCAGCTGAGGTTCCAGGGAGACTGTATCTCAAAAAGAAATGAGAGAAGAGGAGAGGGGAGGGGAGGGGAAGGGAGAGGAGAGGAGGGGAGAGGAGAGGAGAGGAGAGGAGAGGAGAGAAGAGAGGAGGAGAGGAAAGGAAAGGGAGGGGAGGGGAGGGAGAGGGAGAGGAGGGGAGAAGAGAAGAGCAAAACAAAAACATCAGAAATAAATGGAAGACAGGGATGAAGAAGAGAGAAGGAAGTAGGCCGTAAAACAGCAACATGAGAGATGGTCGTGACGTTGCGATATCCTGTGTTTTGACATCCGTGTCAGTATACTGGGTATGAGGTGGTATTGTAATTTGTAAGATGATCCCACTGAGAAAACTGGGTAAGGGGTACACACTCCCCTGTGTGTGTCATTTTACATGTGGATCTCTAGTTATCTCCAGTGTGTTTAAAAAGATCTTTAGTTCTCCTGACCCCTTGAGCAATATGTGTTCTGATTTCATTCACAGTGAGCGGGAAGCTACATACATATCTAATGATTAAGGTATAATCGAGGTCGTTGGGGAATTGGCTGTTTTCTAGTAATTCAGTCTGATGTGTTTATGATATGTTAAATATGGAATCACATAAATCATTTGATGGAATGTGCTTTGTTTCAGGTACTGGCTTGTTGGAATGGCAGAAGCAACGCTTGTAGACCAAAGGGAATGTTAGAGATGTTGGGGCATAATTATACAAATCTTTATACTTCTTTTTTTTAAGTTTCATTTGTTTTTTTTTTTTAATTTTTAATTTTTTAGTTTTATATTATTCCAAAATATGCATATACATACTCCACACATAAGTCAAAATTAAAAATTCTGAAAATAAACTATAGGTTGATTCCTAAACACATTTAGAGATTCACATTTTAATAGTAAATTTGCATGCAGGTATAAAGTCGTGTAACTTTACATTCTTTTTTAAAGAATATGACTACATATACTCCATCTATATATGGTAATTACAATGTGTGACTTCAAGTGGTAGGACAATTCTAGATCCCATTTATAGATTCACATTGTAATAGCACAGTTGCTTTCAGATACAATGAAATATAATAATAAAGTTGCTCAGTTTGCCTGCCAACTGGGGATTTGGTGTTAGCATCCACAAATGAGGGAAACCATGCGCCTTTTTTTTTCTGGGACTGTGTTACTTCACTTAGTATAATTGCTTCACGTTCCATCCATTTACCAGCAAAGCTCATGATGTCATCTTTCTTTACTGCTGCATAGAACTCCATCATGTAGATGTACCACAGTTTTGTTATCTAGTCATCAGTTGAGGGGCATTTGGGTTGGTAAATCTTTATACTTCTGCACCCACATGGAAAGCACACGAGTTCTTTTATAAGTGAAGTTGTTATAAGAATCTTCTCTTGCACCTTCATATTCTGAAAACAAATGCCAGATCTGTGCTAGGAGGATAATTGTGAAGACTGCCGTAGTGGTCAGGATAAGAGAGGGACAGTACCAGGTTTTGGATGAGTTCACGGTACCTGCCTAAGAAAATAGAATTAAGTTTTGAGTGATAGGAAGCTTGTCTTCACTGATATTATGGAATCACAGGCAGCTAGGGAGCGACAGGAGTAACTCGGGCTGTTGTGTAACATCACATCTTTGTGATATTTATTGAATCTTTATGGGAATGGTCCTCCCAGCGGCTTTGCAGCCAATGTCCCCAGCTCCAGCCCAGCACCGACAGCTCTTATGTGACACCTGAAGTGGACACTGTGAATGAAGCTTCATTAAATCCTATGAATTGTTTCTCTGTAAGTTTATTTAAAGATCCTGGATAACAGCAGGAATGAGCAGTAGAAGTTCCACAGGAGTTTCAACTTCATGGTGAATCTGGGATTTGGACTTTATGTCACCTTAGCTTGGCGCATTTCAGGCATGTAGTAAATGTTTGTTTAGTGAATAAACACTGCCCTTCCATGACTGACACTGGCTACCCATCACCCTGCTTCCAAGGTTCTGCCAGGTAAGGCTTGAGTGGGCAGACAGTGCACTGGTGCACAGAGTGGCCACCCAAACGGGGTCAGTGGAAGCCCGAGGGTAGGCAACATGATGGAGGAGCGAGGCCAGGCATTTCGGGGAGGACTGTGAGAAGAGGAAGAACCACATCGGCATTAGCGATCGATTGGACGTGCTGTCACAAAGTGTATCTCCTTGTCTCCGAATGCATGGTCAAGCATACATTTGGGCTTTTTTTTTTTTTTTTAACATTTCTCTCTTTTATGGGTAGTATTTTATTTCTAAGAATGCTTTTCTGGAAGGCCGGGGTGTGGCTCAGTTGTAGATTATTGGCCTGGTTTATGTGGGGCCCGAGTTTAAAATCTCTAGCCTTGCAAAAACGATTTAACTAAAAATGCTTTTTGACGAAGTGATTTTGAGCTTAACCTCCATTTTCATTGTGAAAAACAGGCGTAGAATTCCAGTGACTGAGAGTGGCTTTCGGAGGCTAGTTTGTTCCCTGTCAGTGACGCGTATTTGAGTCTTCTTTTCTGTCTGAGCTTTCTTGTCAGTGGGCGCAGCTCCATGTCCCACCCCCTCCTTCCTTTTTCCCTGTCTGGTTGCCTGTCAGTCTTTCTGCTGTCCCCCCTTGGGCACTCTGCAGCAGGCCCAAGGCCTGGGGACCTGCTTTGTGTAACAGAACAGTGCCTTCTTTCTCATGCCATGCCTTGTGGTAACTGAAATCTCGTCATTGTAGATCCTTGCTGGTAGTTACTGACTTTTTTTTTGTTGAACCTTGTTAAGAATTCAGATACAATTCTGTGTGACCACTAAAGGAAAGATCTAATCTTGCAGCTTACGTGTTTTCTGCTGCAGATTCCTTCATGGTGTGTGAACCTTCAGTGAGCTGTGGCCTTGGGCGGGGGCACTTCTCTGACCAATGTCTGTCAGTGAGTTCTTGATGTGGGTGAGGTGAGCAGTTCCTCAAGGACAGAGAAGCCAGCTAACTCCACCACGCTGCTCAGAACAGAAAAGGAAGGCTGCGTTCTCACCAAGCCTGAATGTCTTCAGAAAAATCCCAGTCTGCAGCCACTACAATTCTGTTTTAATCCAAATACCGAGTAGACCGGCCTTTTGTGTCACTGCGTAGAGTTTAGCTCACACACACTATCTCCTGGAAAGCCCTCGGCATGTGGGATCTTATTTCTGAGACAGTTTGCGATGCCTTTTTCTTTTGTGCTCTAATCCAGTCCTGCTGCTTGCCCTCCCCTATCGCTGAGTAACTCTCCAGGATATGTCCCTTCCCGTGTCACTGATGTTAAGTCAGGTTTTTCTCATTTTTTGCCTGCTGTCCTACTGACTGATCGCGTGCTCCTAGACTTTCCCTCTCCAATCCAGTCCTCCATATTTCTGTGGGAGTCATCATTCTGAAAGACCAATAAGAATATGCCATCTCACCGGGCGTGGTGGCGCCTGCCTTTAATCCTAGCACTCGGGAGGCAGAGGCCTGTGGATCTTTGTGAGTTCAAGGCCAGCCTGGTCTACAGAGCAAGTTCCAGGATAGCTGGGGCTACAGGGAGACCCTGTCTCGAAAAGGCCCAAAAAAAACCCAAAAATAAAAAAGAATATGCCATCTCCTGGCTCAGCGGTTAAGAGCACCGACTGCTCTTGCAGAGGACCTAGGTTCAATTTCCAGCACCCACGTGGTGGATAAAGACTGTCTTTAGGTCAGGCGTGGTGGCACACGCCTTCGATCCTAGCAGTTGGGAGGCAGAGGTACGAGGATCTCTGTGAGGTCAAGGCCAGCCTGGTCTACAGAGTGAGCTCCAAGCCAGCTGGGGCTACAGGGAGGCCCTGTCTCAAAAAAAAAAAAAAAAAAAAAAGAATATGCCATCTTCTTGGCTTAAGTCCTCTAGGGACTCTCATGGAAATTCAGTTCAATGATAATAAAACTAACCTTGGAGGTGCTAGGACTAGGTAACATAGAGTTAAAACCCCGCAGTTGATGCCTGGCTTAGAACAGTGAGATAGCTCAGTGGATAAAGGTGCTTGCTGTCAAACTTGATGACCTGAGTTCAATGCCTAGGATGCACATGGTAGGAGAGAACCAGCCCCTGCAGGCTGTCCTCCGACTTCCATACATGTGCCATAGCATGTGCATGGTTTATACATGCATTTTCTCTCCAGACACAATAAGTAAATTAAACGAACAGGGGTTTTTTTTGGTTTTTTGTTTGTTTGTTTGTTTGTTTTTAATGTATGAATGTACTGTCTGCATGTAGGTTTGTGCATCCATGTCATGCAATGCCGAGGAGGCCAGAAGAGGGCATCGGATTCCCCTGGAACTGGAGTTAAAGACGGTTCTTAGCTGCCATGTGCGTGCTGGGGATCGAACCCGGGTCCTCTGCAAGAGCAATTGGCGCTCTTAACTGCTAGGCCATCTCTCCAGCCTGAAGAAACAGTTTTTTGAAGAGGATTTCCTGTAATGCCCCAGTCCCTGCTTTTCTATTTTCTCATCAGTTTCCTAGAAAAGTTTCTTTAGATAAACTTTACCTATTGAGAGAGCTTGTAACACAAACTGTCTTGAGAGTTGAGGAGCACCTGTGCAGGAGAAAGCATAGCAAGCACACGGGGAGCTGGAAGGTGGAGGTGAGACAGTTCGAAGGCCCAGTCCTGCTCTGGCCTGCCTCTGCCTTCCCAGGGAAGCCCACTTTACTCACCTCTCTGTCCTCATACACTGGGAGTTTGGCAGAGTTGTATATTGAAATGACTTCCAAACAGAATTGGGTTAATTCTGTTAAAAGGAGGGTAATCTGTGTTGATTTAATGATTTTTTTTAATTTATTATTTTTTATGTGTATGAGTGTACTGTCTGCATGTAGGTTGGTGCACCCATGTCATGCAATGCTGTGGAGGTCAGAAGAGGGCGTCAGATACCCTTGGAACTAGAGTTAAAGATGGTTCTTAGCCGCCATGTGAGTGCTAGGAATCGAACCCAGGTCCTCTGCAAGAGCAGTCTGGGCTCTTAACTGCTGAGCCATCTCTCCAGCCCTGATTTAATGATATTTTAAAATCAATGTTACTTCCTTGACTTTTCTCTTTTTATGAAATCTTAAAATTTGTGCCTCAAATACAACACTCTAGGGTATTTGATTGAGTTGCAGTACTGAGTCTTTTAATGCAGGGACTTTCCTTTACCATATAGAATATCTTAAATATAAGAAGTAAGAATATGAAAATGTCACTTTGTATTAAAATGAGAATCTCTGGGCTGGAGAGATGGCTCAGCTGTTAAGAGCTCTTGCAGAGGACTTGAGTTCAATTCCCAGCACCCATATGGCACCTAACACCCATCCTTAACTCCAGCTCCAGGAAATCCAACACCCTCTTCTGGCCTCCACAGGCAATGCATGCAGAGAGTGCACTCACACACATGTAGGCAAAACACTCATATACATAAAAATAAAATATTTTTAAAAAATAAAATAATGTCAACAATAGCATTGCATATTGAGGTAGCTAGAATGAAGTTTAAAGATCACATATGTGTCTTCTGATGACCGAATGAACTTAAAGTCTAAGCAGGTGTCATTAAAAAAACTCAATATTTTTACATGGTAAAAAGTCAAATAGAAAAATAGAAGCCAGTTACAGTGTCACACACCTCTAATCTCAGCACTCAGGAGGATCTCTGTGAGTTCAAGACCAGTCTGGTTTCCATACCAAGTTCCAGGACAGCTGGGGCTACAGGGAGTCCCTCGCTCAAAAAAAAAAAAAAAAAAAAAAAAAAAGTTAAATCGAGCTTTGAAATGATTTGATTGCTGTTTTGATCCAGCAGGTGTGAAGAAAATAAAACCTTTTAATTAAGCAAAAGAAAACATAATTGGTAATCTTGTGACTGTTGTTTCCATTTGGGGAGGTACTTCATTATAAGGATGAGGCCAAGACACCTGGGAAGCCGTGTTTCTCGTTGATCAGCTTCATGGAGTGCATGCTCCTCTCTCATTGCAGGTGTTTCTCATTCGCTACATCAGAGCAATGTCCTACGTTTTTGTCAATGATTCTTCGCAGACAAATGTACCCCTGCTACAAGCCTGTATCGATGGAGACTTTAACTATTCCAAGCGGCTTTTGGAAAGCGGCTTTGACCCAAATATCCGAGACATCAGGGGCAGGACAGGCCTTCACCTCGCTGCAGCTCGAGGGAATGTAGATATCTGCCAGCTGCTGCATAAGTTCGGTGCTGATCTGCTGGCCACAGACTACCAGGGGAACACGGCTCTCCACCTCTGTGGTCACGTGGACACCATCCAGTTCTTAGTTTCCAATGGACTCAAGATTGACATTTGGTGAGTTCTTTGTGATTTTGGAGTCTAGTCATTTCTTCCTATTAGACTTTAAAGCAGTGGTCTAATCATGATATCTATTGATCTTGTTTCTTTATTGATCAGTTATAATGACAAATTCAGAAAGGCACTGAAGACAGCTCTTGTTAGGTGACTGTGGGAACAAGAGGCTAGCTTCTAGATCTGTGCTGAGCTTGTACTTCTTTCTCCTGTGAAAATAGTGGCTAATAGCTGCTAATTAATTTATAAAGCATAATACAAATACAGATACAAATTCAGAAGAAAAGAACTGGTTTTTTTTGGGAGTTTGCAAAATGGATTAGTTTTATTTATATTAGCTCATTTTTTTAAATTTTTATTTATTTTATGTGTATGAATGTACTGTCTGCATGTAGGTTTGTGCACCCGTGTTGTGCAATGCTGCGGAGGTCAGAAGAGGGTGTCGGATTCCCCTGGAAGTGGAGTTAAAGACAGTTCTCAGCCGCCATGTGGGTGCTGGGGACCGAACGCCGGTCCTCTGCAAGAGCATTCAGGGCTCTAACCGCCTCATTCCCCTAACTGCAGAGCGCACATAGAGATGGAATATGAGCCTCATTCCCCTAACTGCAGAGCACACATAGAGATGGAGTATGAGCCTAGCTCCCCTAACTGCAGAGCACACATAGAGATGGAATACGAGCCTTGTTCCCCAAACTGCAGAGCGCACATAGAGATGGAATAAGAGCCTCGTTCCCCTAACTGCAGAGCACACGTAGAGATGGAGTAGGAGCCTTGTTCCCCTAACTGCAGAGCGCACGTGCGCTCTCCTACATAACATAGCAGGCCTGTAGTTGCTCTGGAGCCCAGAGTCCTTTTCAGGCTGGATGGTTTGAGGATATCTTGTTTCTTTGTTTGTTTGGTTTGGTTTGACCTAGTGATACTTCATTTCTTGAGGGGGAAAGACACCAGCTTCCCCTTAATACTGGGCTTCAACTTTAGAATGAAGTTACTTGCTGCCCTGGCTTACTGGGGCTGTGATAACCTGACTCTGAAGAGCAAATGTTCTATGCCTGCAGGACAGAGGGTGGGAGCTGAATGGACGATAGTGTGCCAAGTAAGACTGAGTCGAGCACTACACTTTCAAGTTAATCCCTGAGAAGATTTTCACTTTTTCTTTTATTTACCTGTCTATTCTTTTGGCTATGTATTATTTTTTTTTCTTCATCCCTGGAAGAAAAAAAAAACAGGTGAATTCAAATGTCAGTTTCTGGCTTGAATTTGGCTCTGTTCTGGGAGTTGCTTTAAAGTTAGTTGGCCTGTTCTCTCTCTGCTGAGTTCTACACACGTGGGCATTAGCAGTGGGTGTGCTTGCTTTCATGCTCTTTATTTTTGTGAATTTTTCAAGCAATCATCAAGGTGCTACCCCTTTAGTTCTGGCAAAGCGCAGGGGCGTGAATAAGGAGGTCATCCGATTGCTGGAGTCTTTGGAAGAACAAGAGGTAAAAGGATTTAACAGAGGAACCCACTCAAAACTGGAGACCATGCAGACGGCAGAGAGTGAAAGGTATTGAAGATATAATTCTTTAAGTGCACCAGTAATTTTCTGCATCTTTTGTGGTGATTTTGTGAACTTGATCTTTCAAGTGCAGAACTTTGATGCTGTCTTTGAACTCTGGTATAGGCCCTTATAGCTTAGATCACAATTGTAAAACTTGACAGAAAGCCTGACCATATGCTCCCAATGTTCAGGTAGTCACCTGCCATGTCAGCTGTGTTGGGGAAGAGATGATTAAAAAGCTGATTGTGGGGGGCTGGAGAGATGGCTCAGCAGTTAAGAGTGCCAGATGCTCTTGCAGAAGACCTGGGTTCGAATCCCAGCACCCACATGGCAGCTAGGAACCACCTTTAAACTAGGCATGGTGGCACACACCTTTATTTATTTATTTTTTATTATTATTATTTTTTTTTATTTTTTCTTTATTTCCGTATGTGTATCAATGTACTGTCTGCATGCAGGTCTGTGCACCCGTGTCGTGCAATGCCGTGGAGGTCAGAAGAGGGTCTCGGATTCCCCTGGAACTGGAGTTCTCCTGGAATTGGAGTTTCAGACGGTTCTCAGCCGCCATGTGGGTGCTGGGGATCGAACCCGGGTCCTCTGTAAGAGCGGTCGGCGCTCTTAACCGCTAGGCCATCTCTCCAGCCCGGCACACACCTTTAATCTAGTGCTCTTGGGAGGCAGAGGCAGGCAGATCTCTGTGAGTTCAAGGCCAGCCTGGTCTACTTAGTGAGTTCCAGGCCAGCTGGAGCTATAGAGAGACCCTGTCTCAAAAAAGACAAAAAAAAAAAAAAGCTGATTGTGAACTTTTAAGTACAGATCACAAAATGAGTGGGATTTCAATAAAGAAAAAGCTTTGTGGGTTGATAGTCCAAATGCTATAGGCATGTTTAAGTGTTAACTCTTTGCTAGATCATGTTGTTCCAAAATAACCTGAAACGTATTTCCATCTTTCTATAAAATAATAGATTAAGATTCTTTTAAAAGTTTAGTTTGTGGGCTGAAGAGATAGCCTAGAAGTTAAGAGCACCTATTGCTCTTGCAGAAGACCCAGGTTCGATCCCCAGCACCCACATGGTGAGTGAGAACCATCTGTAACTCCAATTCTAGGAGAACTCCAGTTCCAGGGGAATCCGACACCCTCTTCTGACCTCTGCAGCATTGCATGACACGGGTGCACAAGCCTACATGCAGACAGTACATTCATACACATACAAAAATAAATAAAATTTAAAAAAATAAAATAAATAAAAGTTTAGTTTGTGTGTGTGTATGCTATGCATACCTGCAAACTCATGCAGAAGACAGAAGAGGGAGTCACATGTCTCTTCTGTCACTCTCCTTTTAATACTTTGAGACAGGATCTCCCTGAACCCCAAGCTCATGTTTTCTTGTCTAGGATAGAAGCCAGCAAACCTCAGTGATCTTCCTGTCCCCCCACCCCCCTGACTCCCCATGCCCTGGCAGCTGGGGCTGCAGGTATATCTGGAGTGCCCAGCATGTTACAAGGGTGCTGGGATCTGAATTCTAGTCCTCATAATTGCACAGTGAGCACCCCTAACCCTTGAGCCATCCATCCAGCCCCAAGCTTCTTTACTGTGACAAATGTTAAAGAATGTATTTTTTTTCCTTGATGTATTTTGGAGATGTTTATTTTGTTAGTACCCAGTGTTTAGGTCTCTATCAGAAATATACTGTGACTTTATTTTGCCTATTACAATTACTTATGAAGTAGGAAGTGATCAGTTGTTTGAGCAGCTTTGGTAGCAGATATTTAGACTTGCTTTCCACATGCCTGCCATTTCACTCCAGTGTAGGAATTCATTACTACAGCTTTGTAGACAGCCCAGGTTCCTCAAAGATTAATCATTAATACTTTTGCTACTCAGTTTTCCTATTTTACTCTTGCCCCTTAGTGCCATGGTAGAGGTACAGTAGTTCTAGCAGAGGTAACATAGTGAGACCCTGTCTCAGAACAGACAGACAAACCCAGATTATACCCACACCTACACCCCAATACCCCACAACCCTGCACACTCCTTTCTTTTGGAGTTTGTTGGTCCCTGGACAGAAGGAAGCATTTCACTGGATAAAATCTGCGAGAAGTTGACAGGGCTACATGGGCTTCCCTAGGAGGAGTGAACACTCACTGAATTCTCATTTTATTTATTTATTTATTTATTTATTTATTTATTTATTTATTTATTTATTTATTTTAGTCTTTTTGAGACAGGGTCTCCCTGTAGCCCCAGCTGTCCTGGAACTCACTTTGTAGACCAGGCTGGCCTTGAACTCACAAAGATCCGCCTGCCTCTGCCTCCCAAGTGCTAGGACTAAAGGCGTGTGTCACCACGCCCAGCTGAATTCTCATTTTAAACACACACACACACACACACACACACACACACACGTGTATGAGATGTAAGCTCAAATATAGTAAACTTCAAAAAGGTCAAATTGATCCTATGCCGAACCTTTTTATTTTAATTTTACTCTTTAGGCCTTTTCAGAGTTCTTATTAGAGAGTTACTAGAATTTTCTTAAATTTCTGTATTGTAAATTCTTACTGAAAGTGTCTTGTTTTATTCAGAGAGTAAACACTTTTTAATACAAAAAGAAAATGGGTGCTGAACACACTGACTTGTGAGGAAGTCAGCGGTTAGAGTCTGGAGCAGATCTCCAGCCACAGTGAGCTCACCTTTGCTTACACACACCTTTAATCCCAGCACTCGGGAGGCAGAGGTAAGCAGATCTCTATGAGTTCAAGGCCAGCCTGGTCTACAGAGTGACCTCCAGGCTAGCTGGTATTAAAGGGAGACCCTGTCTCAAAAAGACCAAAAAAAACAAAAACAAACAGTATCAAGAAGTCAAGTCCTAGGATAAAAAGTTGCCAGTCCATATGTGTGTGCTCATGTTTTGTGGTAAGCACAACTCTGATTGTTGCTGTATGCTGCTTTCATAATTATTGGAAGAATATGAAGGAAGGGGTTTGGAAGGGTAGCAGTGAGCTTCCAGAACCAGTGGACAGTTGACATATGTGATTATGGTCATTGTGACTTCAGTCTCGATGACACTGTCTTTGGTCTTGCATGGTGTGATGCAGCCAAGTCAGTCCCTTCAGCTTTCCCATATCACAGTGTACAAATGCTGAAGGCAGAGCTCCTGGCTTTTCTGTGGGAGCTACACTGCTGATCTTAATGCTGTGAGCACCTGAGTCAGTGTTTCATAGAATCCACACTACCATTTAGACTCAGTCTCTGCAGAAGAAAAATAAACTCATTCTATGTTAAGGTGTAAGATAAGATCAAATGAATAGGAGAAAGGGGGGCATGGTGACACACGCCTGTATTCCCAGTGCTTGGAAAGTTGAAGAAGGGGATTGAGAGTTTGAGGCCAGCCTCAGCTGCAAAGTGAGTCCTAACCAGGCTGATGTGCATAGTGGGACCTTATCAATAAACATACACATGAATACATTTAATAGGAGAAAACTCTTAAGAACTCCTGGCCAGCAAAATGGCTTAGTGCGTCAAGGCACCTGCCACGTAAGCCTGTGTTAGAAAGAGAGAACTGACTTCCAGAAGTTGTCTTCTGGTTTTCATATGGTATCAGGTGTACACACACACACACACACACACACACACACACACACACACTAAATTTAAAAGAAATCTTAAAAAAAATCTTGAGGGCAAACTTCCATTGTTAGATTTTATCTACAGAATGCTTAACTGGACACATGATTAAATGAATTTAAGAGAGAAATTCCCTTTTAACTTTCACATCTACATATATTGAAGTGGCTTTTTTTTTTTTTTCGGTATGTGTATCAATGTACTGTCTGCATGCAGGTTTGTGCACCCGTGTCGTGCAATGCCGCGGAGGTCAGAAGAGGGTCTCGGATTCCCCTGGAACTGGAGTTCTCCTGGAATTGGAGTTTCAGACGGCTCTCGGCCACCATGTGGGTGCTAGGATCGAACCTGGTGTCCTCTGTAAAGAGCGGTCAAGCGCTCTTACCGCTAGGCTCGCATCTCTCCAGCCCCTGAGTGCTTTTAAATTTTACTCACTTTTTTCTTATTTTATCTTACTATGAATTTTTCAAAATATGAGGTTGCAATTTTGAAGTATTTTGTTTGTTGTTTTGAAACATGGCACCACAATGCCCCCACCCCCAGCACCCCATTAGATCCCCCACAACATCCCACACTCCCCCCCTTTACGCTCCCCTCCCACCCCCCCCCCTGTTGATGGAGACCGTGCATTTGACCTGTCTCAAGTCCTCTCTTGATGGAGACAGTGCATTTGACCTATCTTAAGACCTCTCTTGATGGAGACAGTGCATTTGACCTATCTCAAGACCTCTCTTGATGGAGACAGTGCATTTGACCTATCTCAAGACCTCTCTTGATGGAGGCAGTGCATTTGACCTATCTCAAGACCTCTCTTGATGGAGACAGTGCATTCGACCTAGTTCAAGATCATTCTTGATGGAGACAGTGCGTTTGACCTATCTCAAAACCTCTCTTGATGGAGACGTTGCGTTTGACCTATCTCAAGATCATTCTTGATGGAGACCAGTGCATTTGACCTAGTTCAAGATCATTCTTGATGGAGACCATGTGGCATAATGTGTGACCTATCTCAAGCCGTCTCGTGTGTGTGGGTGTCTGTTTTTTTTTTTTAAATTTTATGTTTTTTTTTTTTTTTTTTTTTTTTTATTTGTATGAATGTATTGTTTGCATGCAAGTCTGTGCACCCGTGACGTGCAATGCTGCGGAGGTCAGAAGAGGGCGTCGGACTCCCCTGGAACTGGAGTTCTCCTGGAATTGGAGTTTCAGACGGTTTTCGGCCGCCATGTGGGTGCTGGGGATCGAACCCGGGTCCTCTGCAAGAGCGGTCGGCGCTCTTAACCGCTAGGCCATCGCTCCAGCCCTCAAGACCTCTCTTGATGGAGACAGTGCATTTGACCTATCTCAAGACCTCTCTTGATGGAGACTGTACATTTGACCTATCTCAAGACCTCTCTTGATGGAGACAGTGCATTTGACCTAGTTCAAGATCATTCTTGATGGAGACGGTGCATTTGACCTATCTCAAGACCTCTCTTGATGGAGACCGTGCATTTGACCTATCTCAAGACCTCTCTTGATGGAGACAGTGCATTTGACCTGTCTCAAGACCTCTCTTTGGGACTTCTTTTATATTTTTATTTATTCTTTGACAATTTCACACATACAATGTTTATTGATCATCATCTGTTCATCCTCAACCCTCACCTACTCTCCCTGGACACTGCCATTGGGATTTCCTTTTTAAAGATTTATTATTATTATTATTATTATTATTATTATTGTTGTTGTTGTTGTTATTTCGGTCTTTTTGGGACAGGGTGTTCCTTTAGTCCCAGCTGGCCTGGAGCTCGCTATGTAGACCAGGCCAGCTTTGAACTCACAGAGATCCTCCTGCCTCTGCCTCCTGAGTGCTGGGATTGAAGGTATGCACTACCATACCTGGCAAGATTTATTTTCAAGTGTGCATGTGTGTGTATGTGTATAAATGAAGGTGCCCACAGAGTCAAGAAGATGGCATTGGGTCCCCTAGAGCTGGAGTTTCAGGCAGTTGTGGACTGCCCAATGTAGGTGCTAACCAAACTCAGGTCCTTTGCAAGAGCCAATCATGCTCTTAACCGCTGAACCTCTGGGACTTATTGATTAGGATTTTTAATTTGCCTTCTGGATACTAAACCAAGAATCTAATCATTGTAAGTTATTAGTTTATGGTTTAAGGTAGATGTCTGGATACCTATGAATATATAAGCCAGCACATTGTGTGGGCAAGAGCATCTCTACATTTGTTTTCTTCTTCTAAGTGTGTTATAAGACTGGCCTCTGAATACAACAGCACCTCTTGTTTCATGTTTATGTGGGTGAAGTATATTTTCATGCCCCTTCCTTTTCTTTCCTTCTCCCACAGTGCCATGGAAAGCCATTCTCTTCTCAACCCCAACCTCCAGCAAGGTGAAGGAGTGCTGTCCAGTTTCCGAACCACATGGCAAGAGTTTGTAGAGGACCTGGGCTTCTGGAGGGTCTTGCTCTTGATCTTTGTTATTGCTTTGCT
The DNA here is from genome assembly GCA_009823505.1 of Rhizomys pruinosus. NCBI lineage: Eukaryota > Metazoa > Chordata > Mammalia > Rodentia > Spalacidae > Rhizomys > Rhizomys pruinosus. Next base: position 26,787 of record VZQC01008018.1, read on the forward strand.
CTCTCTGGGCATTGCCTACTACGTGAGTGGGGTGCTGCCCTTCGTGGAAAACCAGCCTGAGCTGGTGCATTAAAGGGGCTCCTGGAGATGAGACACGGGCCTGTTTCTTGGCTGCCAATATTGGTTCTCAGTTCTTAGAATTTTTCTTAGTGCAAGGTAGTAAGGGCTGCCCATTTTTCTTTCTGCGTTTCACTTTTGGAAGAATGATGTGTTCCTTCGAACCTTGTGGTTGGCCATACGGCACCCTCTTGCTACCTCTGACAGCCCTACTCCTGAGGGAAATCTTCCCCTAGCTTGTGTGATGACAGCATAGTGTTGACCAGAGAGGAACCTCACAGCTGCCTCATGGTAGGGACCTGACTAATGAAGAACCAGTGACCTATCCAGAAGGCAATGCGGTTTTCTCTATGATTCAGCTTTGTTAACTATCTTGTTTTTGCTTTTGTTTGTTTTTTAAGAGCCCATTTTTGTTTTTTATTTACTTTCTCTGGGGTCAGGGGAAAGAGACCTTTCAAACAGATCTTGAATTTTTTTTTTTACAATCTATGTTGAAAATTAGAACTCTTAGAGACTTCGACTTCTAAAGAGCATTTTCAAGTACAGTCAAACCAAACATTTTTGAAGATTAACAGTGTTCTCTTCAAAATAGATGAATTTAATCTTACATTTAGTTGCCTTAGGATCATTTTGGTTTGTTGTAAACTGATTTGGTTATCGTGTCTGTGAAGAATCAACTTGCAGAGTTCTCTCTGCCCACTTTCCAGTCTCCTCTCATTTTTCTTATTCACGAAAGATGCCAGAAAACTCTTTCAAGTGAATAGTTAGTAGAGAAAAATAATTCTAACTTATCATTGTCAAGCTGTCACTATAACTCTGTAGTGCCATCATGACAGGGAAAAAAGCTGTGTTATCATGGTTTACCATCATAGATGTGTGGTCCTAGTGAACACACCCATATCAGAAGTTCTGCAGTGGCTGGACTGGAGGGGTATTTTCTGAATAAGAGCCTTGAATGATCTTGCACTGGGTATCATGAAGTCTGTCCCATAGAATGGTTGTGTTATGTGAATTGGAATCTGGCTCCCAAACTGCATTGCTATTCTCAGTAGTGTGTTTGAAAGCTCCTTTTGTTTGTAATTCTGTAATATATAAATCATGTTTTTTTCAGGTTATTACAGAGGATGAAGACTTAAATAATTGCTCATTAATAAAGCCTGAAAATTTTAGTGACAAACCAGTGTCTTTGTGTTCTACAACAAAGACCTTTGTGCTCTTGCCTTTTGACTTGCTGGAAGTCACAGAGCGCTGGCACTTCTCGATTCTTTTGCTTGTTGATGGCTCCTCCTGCATCTATGTATCTGCATTGCTTGTTGATGGCTTCTCCTGCATCTATGTATCTGCATTGCTTGTTGATGGCTTCTCCTGCATCTGTGTATCTGCATTGCTTGTTGATGGCTTCTCCTGCATCTGTGTATCTGCATTGCTTGTTGATGGCTTCTCCTGCATCTGTGTATCTGCATTGCTTGTTGATGGCTTCTCCTGCATCTATGTATCTGCATTGACCCTTTTTTCTTTTGTGCGGCTTTACCTATCTTAAAGAACTGTTTTATAATTTCTAGCTGGCTGCTTCAGGACCAGCTTGCAGAGTCTCACTTTTAATTAATCATGCTTAGTGGAACTACAAAACAAACAAACAGCTGGCATTAGGATGGATAACACTAGTTTGAAGTATATCCAGAATGAAAGCTTTAGGATTAGCAGTACCTCTGTAAATTCGAGATTGGTCGATAGATGTTGCATTTTTAAGATTCATGCTTCCTTTTAAATGCTGATTTCTTTGTATTGTATACTCTGCTCTCTTCATTCAGCAATACCTAATAAATGTTATTTATAAATCTTTAGTCACGGTCTTATTTTCTTAATGTATCATATTTCAGAATTTTATAATGGATTGCAGTTGACTATTTTTAAAAAAACAAAGCTTTTTAAAGAAAAGTTATTACATCTTTATTTTGTGTGTGGGGGACAGTACACACATGTGGAGGTCAGAGGACAACTTTAGAGAGTTGGTAACCCCAGCATGTGGGTTCTAGGTATGGAAGTTGGGTCATCAGGCTTGGTGGTGGGTGCCACCCTAAGCCCTCTCGCTAGCCCGACAAAGCTTTTCTTTCTAAACCCTGATATGCATGTGGCCTTTCATTTGTGTTTAGCTTATAAATGCTATGAAACTAATTTGTGTCAATTTCATGTAGATTTTAGCATGATAATCACTACCATGATTATGTACCTTCCAATTAGGCAGGTCACTTACCCTCATCTCTCTTTTTAGAAAATATTTTATTTTTATTTTATATGTATAAGTATATTGCCTGAATTAAGTGCACCCTTGTTGTGCAATCCCCCTAGAGGTCAGAAGAGGGTGTCCGATCCCCTGGAACTGGAATTACACATGGTTAGCTGTCATGTGAGTGCTGGGAATCAAACCTGGGTCCTCTACAGGAACAGCCAGTGCTCTTAACCACTGAGCTATCTCTTCAGCCGCTACCCTCATCTCTTCCATCCCTGACCCCCTAGGATGTGGCACGTGTCCCCATCGAGCAAGATGAGAAACTGATGCAGAAAAGAGTAAGTAGCCTGTCTAGGCCCTGTCAGCTGCTGCGCTGCACTTCGGGGCACAGGCTTCCAGAAAGAGGCCCTGTTCCCTGTCCGTGTTCTCTCTCCTCTCACCTGCTTGCTGTCATGAGGCTGGCCCTGCACACTGTTATTGAGAGCCTCACCTGGCACTTTCTCAGCAGGACATCATTGAGCTTCCTGACCCAGTCCTGCGGTTTTTCTCCTCCTGTAACATCATTTTTCACACTTCTCAGTGCTCTAACCTTTAATGTCCCAGCCCAGCCCCTGGCAGGCTGAGAAAACCTTCCACGGAAACCCAGATGTTCTCACCTCTTACCATGTTCCATGTGATTGCATTTATTTTGCATTCCTTGGTCTGTTCCTATGTAGATATGTACTTTTTACTTGTTTGTGTAATTGTAAGCTTCATGAAAGCTGGGCTTTCGACTGTTTTTACAGCCTCCCTTCATGGTCCTCCCTACAGAGAGAGCTCTTTGAACAAAAATACTGGTGCATTATTTTATTTATTTATTTATTTATTTATTTTATTATTATTATTATTTTTTTTTTTTTTGAGACAGGGTCTCCTTGTAGCTCTGGCTGTCCTGGAACTTGCTGTGTAGACCAGGCTGGCCTTGAACTCACAGAGATCCACCTGCCTCTGCCTCCCAGGTGCTGGGATTAAAGGCGGGTGCCACCGTGCCCTGCAAGGTAGCATTATTTTTTAACATCACTATATGCATTTTTGAGGCAGGTGATCTCAGATAGTCCAGACTTGCCTCAAACTCACTGTGTTGCTGAGAATGATGATGAATATCTGCCTCCATCTTCCTGACACTGGGATTACATATCTGCTTCTGTGTGGTGCTAGGGCTTGAACCCAGGGCCTCATGCATACTAGGCAAGTACTTTACAAACTGAGCCACATCGCCAGTCATATTTTCTTGTTTTCCAGTATGTTTCACATACCACCCCAGCAGCTATGTACATGAAGCATGCTGGTCCTTGTCCCCCGAGTGCCAGTGCTTCACCGAGTGCCAGTGCTTGGGTGGCAGGTGAACTGGGCGGGCTCCTTACCCAAGGAGACTGTGGGCGCTTCACCAGCACTGCCTGCCACAGGTTCATTGCTGGGTTTGGAAGTCCAGGGGCAACAGTCATTTTTGGTTCTTTTGGTTTTGATGTTTGTCCAGTGTTTAGCCCTGGCCTTTGACCTTGGAGAATTGTTTATATATCAAAGTACTTTGAGCTACAAGAATCAAAGTCTGAGTTGGAAGCAGCATGAATCACAGGAAATGTATTAGTTCATGGCACTTGAAGACCAGCAGTCAGGGTAGGCCCTGAGGGTGACACAGTCAGAGGCCTTAAGCTTGGCTCCCCTGTGCTTCAGGCTATGCCCTTCTCTTGCTCAACCCTCAGGGTGGTTCTGAGATAAGGCTTGAATTTTAGGGATCACTTCCACTTATAACCCATAGAGCAGATGCGGTCTTTCTGCTGACTTCCTCTTCCCCAGGAAATGGCTGTGAAGCCTTGGTAGTGCTTCTCTGTCGCATCCGCTGATACTGAACCTTGTTCTCACTGGCTGGTTCGGCTCTGGATTGATGAACTCGTTGGTGGGGATGTGCAGGGTAGAATCTCTGGGATCACTTGGACCAACTATTTTAGAAGGGTGGGTCCACCCTTGGCAATTAGCGGGTGTGATATGTGGTAATAGGTGTGGTATGTCCCAAAGCACTGTCACAGCCTGACACACAAGGAGTTGTTCAATTCCCAAATGTCTCTGAGTACTCTGTTGGATGTTTGTGTGTGAAGAAAAAACTTACATCTATCTGAGACTAAACTCTAACTCTGTTTTACAGTTTAATTTTTTAATTTTTAAAATCAATCAATCTATCTATCTGAGACAAGGTCTTACTATGTAGCCCTGGCTAGCCTGGCACTCACTTTGTAGATCAGGCTGGCCTTAAACACACAGAAATCCACCTGCCTCGGCTTCCCAAGTTCCGAGATTAAAGATATGCACCATCATGTCCAGCTCCATTTTACAGTTTTGTTTTGTTTTTTTTAATTTTATGTGTATTAGTGGTATGCCTGCATGTATTTAAGTGCACCCATGTCATCCGGAGCCTGAGGAGGACAGAAGAGGGTGTCATATTCCCCTTTCAACTGAAGCTAGGGACAGTTGTTAGCCTCCACGTGTGTGCTGGGATTCAAATCCAGGTCTTCTGCAACAACAGCCAGTGCTCTTAACTGCTGATTCATCTTTTAAGTCCAAAATATCTTGCTTTAAAATGTAAAATGGGGGACTGGAGAGATGGCTCAGCAGTTAAGAGCACTGGCTGTTGTTGGAGAAGACCGGAGTTTGAATGCCAGCACCCACAGGGCAGCAAACAACCATCTGTAACTCCAGTTCCAGGGGCTCTGATACTCTCTTACTGCACAGCATGGGTGTACATACATACATGCAGGCATACCACTCACAGACATACAACTAAATACATAATTTTTTTTGAAAAGCAAGGTATTTTTTTGGTATACTTTTAATGTACTATGAGTTTTCCAAGTATACAACTACCATATAATTAAGGGACGATTCCACTGTATTTTGTTCACAACTTGCACATGAGTTATACCTGTTTTAAACTCGTCACTGACAGCAACATTGGTGATAAGTTACATGGCTCATTGCAGGTTCGCTGACTCAGCATCCGTATGCAGTACCTGAGCATTTTACATGTTTAAATGCACAATGATTGTCTGACTTTCTCTTGATCTTGCCTTTATGTTATATGATTTATGTGCAACTTTGTACTGGTCCCTTTGTGGGGGACCCCTGCTATAGCTTGCCTAATTACCTGGGAGTGCCTTGTTGGAGGAGCCTACCTTGGAAAGTATTCTACAAAGTATCTTTCCTCAGATTGGGGGGGGGGGATGAGGCCAGCATTCAGGAAACTGCTTGCTGTAAGATTGTCAGGTCAGGGCCTGGAGAGATGGCTCAGCAGTTAAGAGTACCAACTGCTCTTGCAGAAGACCTAGTTTGGTCCCAGCACTCATATGATGGCTCACAACTATCTGTAACTCCAATTTCAGGGGATCTGACACCTCCCTGGGCAACAGGCACACAAGTGATACACGTACATGTACATGCAAGCCAACACTCATACACATGAAGTAAAAACAAATTAATCTTAAAGGCCAGGTGTAGTGACATACATACCTTTAATCCCAGCACTTGGGAGGCAGAGGCAGGCAGATCTCTGTCAGATCAAGGCCAGTCTGGTCTACATAGCAAGCTCCAGGTCAGCCAGGGCTACATAACAAGACCCTATCTCAAATTTTTTTAAAAATTTAATTGTTCAGGCCAAAGCCCATTCTTTTGCATTCTGGAGTAGACTCAAAGCAATTTTGTAGGAGATTCTTGGCCTTGTCATGGATACCTTGGTCTTCCCTCAGAACACAGGCTAGCATCCTTTTCAATCACCCTTTTTTTCTTTTTCTTTTTTTTTTGTCTTGTCTCCCTGTAGCCCCGGCTGGCCTGGAACTCACTCTGTAGCCCCGGCTGGCCTGGAACTCACTCTGTAGACCAGGCTGGCCTTGCACCCTTTATTGCACCCTTTGTTTTTATACAGCTTAAGGCAGACAGATGCCTACTGACCTGGAAAAGATTTGGCCATACACAGGTGCCAGGGATAGAGTCCAGGCAGAGTTCCTTATGACCTCGTATTCATCCAAAACTTATCCAGTGATGACATTTGGAGGTGCTGCTGGGAGGGAGTTTGCCCGTCTCCAGTCAGATCACAAGGCTCAAGGGATGGTCAGTGGGTAGAACACTTGCTACACAAACCTGAGGACCTGAGTATAGATTCCTGGCACCACCCATATAAATGCCTATAATCTCAGCACTCAGGAAGGAGGAGCTGGGATCCCCAGAACAAGCTGGCCAGCTAGACTAGTTGAATTGACAAGCTCCCAGAAGTGAACGACCCTGCCTTAATATAGAAGGTGGAAAGCAACTGAGAAAGACCCTCCACATGCATGCACATATGCACATACTATATGCTCCACACATACAAACACAAATAATGCATGTAAGCCACACATTAAAAAAAAAAACAAACCTGTAGTCACAGAACTTTCTGTGTGTGCTCTTGTGGTCGTAACCCCCCCAAGCAGAAAAAGAAATCTGACATGGTCTGTGCCTGAGTACCTGTACACAGTTCCATCTGGTATGACCTTGTAGCACAGAGCCAGAGTACTCATTCAGGATATGTGTGTTACCACATAATGGGAGACAAAGAACTAAATTGTAAAGGGAAACTAGCAGAGAGGGCTGGGTCTTTGTTCAAGGCTCTGCTTTTGAGAACTATCTCATGGAATCAGATTGTGATGGTTAATCCTTGGTGTCAACTTGACTGGACTAAGGAACAAATAAGAGAAAAAGGATCTTCAGATTGGACCACCTCAACCCGGATGGCCCACCCCAAATATGGGCGTTATCTTCTGCCAGCAAGCAGTATAAAAGGCCACGGCAGAGGGATCTGGTCTCTTTTTTCCTGCGGCTTGCCTCTCTCTCACTGGTGAGTTTGTATTGCTGCTATGATCAACCCTTCGGATCCCAGTGTGTACTGAGACCGGCAGATCTCCTGGAGTCCACTGGGCCTTCAGCACCAGATTGGGACTACTAAGACATCCAGCCTTTCGGACTGAGCAGTTCCCTGGATTCTCAGCCTCTCCAGTGTGGCGCGGCTACTGTTGGACTACTTGAGCTCTGTCACGTGAGCAAATCAATAAATTGTAAATAGCTATATATTCGTCCTGTTGCTTCTGTTTCTTTAGAGAACCCTAATACACAGATGCTAACACAGTAAACAGCTTCCTGGAGGAAAGAAACAGCTCGGCGTCTCACCTGTCTTGCAGCACACTGTCCGCTGCAGTCCAGTAGTACTTTCCACCTGTGGCAATGGACAGAGGTTAACTCAGAAACTCACAACTGGTCAAATGCAGGGAATAAGTGTCCGTGGAGCATTCAACCACAAATGGGAGTCTGGATCAACCCTCCACCAAAGCTTAGGCACCATCATGGAGGAAAGGGCAGAAGGACTGTAGGAGCCAGAGGTCAGAGAGGACCAGACTGAAGCAGTGTCTTCAGAACATGACAGGACCACTGCGCTCATGACCTCAAAGCTCCCATGGTCACCTCAACAAGATCAAGCTAGTCAGCATTACAGCCTGGCGGAGGACGAGACTCATGAGCCCCTGCAGCATATCCAAGCCATAGCACAGTTAACAAGATCAAGCTAGTTAGCATTACAGCCTGGTGGAGGACGGGACTCATGAGCGCCTGCAGCATATCCAAGCCATAGCACAGTTAACAAGATCAAGCTAGTCAGCATTACAGCCTGGCAGAGGACGTGACTCATGAGCGCCTGCAGCATATCCAAGCCATGGCACAGTTAACAAGATCAAGCTAGTCAGCATTATAGCCTGGCGGAGGACGGGGCTCATGAGCCCCTGCGGCATATCCTAGCCATAGCACAGTTAACGCTCAAATAAGGAAACAACCTGACTCATGGTATTCACTTGAAAAGTATTTTATTTACTGTTTTTATTTTATGTGTGTGAGTGTATTGCTTGCATGTGTGTAAGTGCACCTGTGTTATGCAGCACCTGGAGGTCAGAAGAGGGCATCAGATCCCCTGGAACTGGAGTCACAGACAGTTGTTAGCCACCATGTGGTTTCTGGAAATTGAACCTGGGTCCTCTGCAAGAGCAGCCAGTGGTCTTGACCATCTCTCCAGTCCCTTAGCATTCATTTCTAACGCCAAGAGTGGACTTGAATTCTGAGACCCCATTTCTTCAGACGTCTGACAGAACCGTGCTCCCCAACCAGGCCTCATTCATTCTTTTATTGAAACAGTATCTCCAGCATGAATTGGGGAAGTAAAAGCTAGGATCCACCCTCTCTAATCAGTGAATCTTGTCCTTTGATCCCAAAGCGTAGAGTATCATAAAGACTTCTCAACTCTTCTCACTGTTTTTAATGAGAAAGACACACTGCTTTTAGCACTTTGAAATGTTAATCATGCACACATCCACATTCATTCACTGTCATGGTTGGAGAGCAATGTGGGGTACTGAAGTATTAAAATCAGGTGCCCAGGTCACAAGAGGAGCACATGGCTCAGTGAGCTTGTTTACATTATAATTCTTTGGTTGCAAGTTTAGGTAAAAGTCATTAGATTATGTACATATTGTAAAAGTCATTCCATAGCCCCCACCTCTAAGAGAGAAGCTATTGATGGTTGACGGCTTTTGGTAGGGAGTGAGGAGAATTAGTTGTCATGGTCCTTCATAGGTTGACCACAGGCCAGTGGATGGCCCCACACTTATGAGTATATATGGGGAATACAAATTAGAGTCAGCAGGATATAACAAATAAATAAAAGAGAACGTGAATTTCCAAGGGAGCGGAGAGGTGAGGGTGGATCTGGGAGGAGTCCAGGAGATGTGAGGGTTAATATCAAAATACATTGTGTCTGTGTTTGAAACTCTCAAAAGAATAATAGTACACATTTTCAAAGTTCAGTTGTACTCACCCAGCCACATTTCTGGAGGTTGGTAGCTAGCAGGGCTGACTATGTTAGATAGACAGATATCAAATGTTTCCATTTTGCAGAAGGTTCTTTGAGATCACACTTGTAAATTCTTCTTGGGTTCAAAGCAGGTCAGCATAGAGCTGGAGACATGGCTGCATCCTTTCACTGTCCACTCCAGTTGCTTTTAGTTTGCTCTTTGTTAATAAGGGATAACACTATATAGGGCTTATTAACTCTGTTTTCACAAATACTATTACTGCTGTCCTATCAGGGAAGAATTCCCCTAACATGTCCAAAGTCACCCAGATTATCAGTGAGAGTTTGAACCCAGGCAGTGTGAGGCTGAGTCTCCATCACACTGAAGCCATCTTCTAGAACTGAGCATTGTCTTCTAGGCTGAGACCTAATGGTCATAGCTCTTCTAAGAAATTTCCTGAGAATGCTGTTGGTATGGTTCTTCTTTATGAAGTCCCTGCGAGGAAGAACTTCTGCTTCCTGCAAGCACAAGCAAGTACACGAGTGCTGCCCACGTGTGCCGTGCTTTTACCTTCCCCTCGCCTTCTCTTCGAATTGTGAGTGATCTGGTGGAATTCCTCTTTTGCACAGGGGCGGGGGTGGAGGCTGGAAACTGAATCCCAAGTTTGGGCTTTTCAGTCATCACTGACGTAGGTCATTATGCTGATTCATTGTTTTGTTTATGCTGTTTTGCACAATCCCCTTTAAACCATTTTTAGGTAATCATAGGATTCAGGTATTCTTTTTAGAATGATATATAAGGCTATCATGAAACTTGCTGTCATTGACTGCCCTGAAACTCACTATGTAGACCAGACTGGCTTTGAACTCAGCAATCCATCCACCTGCCTCTGCCTCTGGAGTGCACTACCACCCATGTACTACCATACCCAGGGTCTCCCTGTAGTCCCAGCTGGCCTGGAACTCGCTTTGTAGACCAGGCTGCCCTAGCAGTCACAGAGATCTGCCTGCCTCTGCCTCCCAAGTGCTGGGATCAAAGGCCTGCACCACCACACCCAGCCCTTTCTCTGAACTCTTAACAGGAGGGAACATTGAGCTTTCGTATTAGAAGGCTACTCTGTTGCCTTTTATTCAGAATACAGATGTGGGCTTTGGCATACTTGCAGGTGTTGGTTTGCCTTATTTGTGTGTCTGTCATTGTTGAACAAAGGACTCATGTTGGGTGAATAAGCAAGTGGTATTCTCAGCCATGGAAATCAAGTGTCCTAGGTTGTCCTAGCATTCTAATGGATCATTTGAGCGAGGCCTAAAAAGTGGACACTAACACTAACAAAGTTGCAGTCATCCTGGAATTAGAGCTGGGGGACACTGGAAACCATGTGTGAGTGGGAGAACCAGCAGGGACTGAGAAACTGAGGTCTAACGGGTAGAAGCATGCAGACACTGGATCCGACCCCGTCCACTGCTCTTCCAGTCTGCACTCTCCTGTCTATTGTCCCTGCATTACCGAATATTTTTAAATACAAATATCTGGTATCAGATACATAGAGGTAGGCTATCTTGCCCTTGGGATTTATGTACTTGGTAGTCTTCATGGCATGTAATAAACCCAGAACGTAGAAGTCTAATCCCAGTCGCCATTCATTTGTCCCTAGGAGAATCACTGTAAACTTGTCATACTCCTTTGGTAAGCAGTTTCTTTCAAGAAATAATTTCACTTCTCAAAAAAAAAAATGCTTATCGCTTTCTGTATAAAGCACCTTCCACCATGGAAGTGCTTTGGGGTGCTAAGCAGACGGCTACAGAGCTTCAGTATGCTGATGCTCAATATGTTTGTGTTAAGCATAATGTGAACACTGCTTAGTCTAGTTCTTCCAAGAGCAATTGTCTCATCAGGTGCTTTGTGAGCTGCAAACTTGTAAGCTAGATCAGTGGTTATAGGAACTCTGTGTCCCCCTAAGCACTGGGATCATTAAGTGTCTTATTTGATGGTACTTAAAATGCCCATTTATAATGCAGGCATGGTGGTACACACTTGTAACTCTTGTAAACCTGGTATCTGAGAGGCTGGGGCAGGAAAACTTGAATTCAAGGTCAGCTTGAGCTCCACAGCAAGACAACAAGACACACATACACAACCCCCATTCACTGTCTGGTCTCCGTTGTGCCAAAGACCTCCTCCAGGGGCCACTGAGCCCTTCATTGGGTTTTCTGCGTGTCCTTCCCTGTAGCTTTGCAAATGTCTCTGAAGAGACAGTGAGATGCGAGCACGGGTGGGCAAGCAGCCCACACTCAGGATGAAAGTCTTCACATCTTCTTAGAAGACACTCACCTGGGTGTGCAATCAGCTTTGCCCTTTTTCCTATGTAAATATTTATTCTTGTTTTATCAATGCTATTGCCCTGGATTTGGGGAGGGGGCTTTAAAAAATGTCTCAATTAGTTTAAGGTTCAGTTTGAAATAAACCCTGACCTAAAGAAACTCTAATTTAAAATATATAATACTGTATCTCTGGAGATTTTTTTTTTTTTGACAGGGTCTCCCTGTAGCCCCAGCTGGACTGGAACTCACTATGTAGACCAGGCTAGCCTTGAACCCAGAGATCCACTTGCCTCTGCCTCCCAAGTACTGGGACTACAGGCATGCACCACCACTCCCAGCAAGACTGTTTTAAAAGATAAATTATTTACTGGAGTCATTTCAAATTAAGGTGTTTGTATATTATTTACAAGTAGATTTCTATTTTTCTTTCACAATATATTCATTTTAAAAATATTTTTATTTTATGTGTATGAGCGTATTGCCTGCATGTATGTAAGTGCATGTTCTAGTTTGTCTTCCATTGCTTTGACAAAACACTCTGATCGACACCAACTTGGGGAGGAAAGAGTTTATTCAGCTTACATCTCCTGGGTCACAGTTTATCACTCAGGGAGCCCAAGGCAGGAACTCAGGGCAGGAACCTGGAGGCAGGAGCTGAAGCACAGGCCATGGAGGAATGCTGTTCACTGGCTTGCTCCCTGGCCCATGCCCAGCCTGCCTTCTTATACAGTACACAACAACCTGCCCAGGGTGGCACCACTCTTGTGGGCTTGGCCCTCCCACACTGCTCGACCATCAAGACAATACTCCACAGATGTGGCCACAGGCCAACCCAATGGAGCCAATTTCCCAACTGAGGCTCCCTCAACCCAGGTGTGTCAAGTTGACACTAAAGCTCTCCAGCACAGTGCACCTGTGTCATGCATGCTCCATGGAGCTCAGAAGTGGGTATCAGATTCCCCTGGAACTGGAGTTACATAGGCTGTTGTCATCTGCTATCTGAATGCTGGGAATTGAAACCTGGTCCTCTCCAAGAGCAGCCAGTGCCCTTAACCACTGAGCCATCTCTCTAGCGTTTAAAGTATTATGACATACAGGCCCAGTGAAATGGCTCAGTGGGTAAAGATACTTGCTACACTAACTGGGCCACCCAGTTTGATCCCTGAAACCCATGTAAAGCTGGATAGAAGAACCGCCACAAAGTTGTCCTCCCACCTCCACACACATATCATGCACACACACACACACACACACAGATCATGCACACACACAGATCATGTACACACACAATAATAAATAAGGCGTGCAATGTTATTTCTATGGAATAGGTGTTTGTATTTTTTGGAGCTTCAATAATTGCTAACCTAATTCTCTTCCATCTTCATATTTTAAGTTGCAGGCGTTTTTGAAAGTCTTGCTTGACAGATTTAGTTATTTGCTCCTATAGTTCTGCTGTGAGGTTATTTGGTCTGCTAAAAAATTTATTCCATTGGTTTGTTGATTAATTTCTAAATGTAAAAACTCTGGTCTGAGTTGTGTGGACTGTGTTTTACTGAAATTTCAGCTCCTTAGAAAATAAAAATAAGTTTTGAAATAGTTTCTAGGTCACTGGCACAGACAGCTGGCAAAAAAGTAACAAGTGACTTTGGAAAGTTCTGGTTAGTACAGTTCCATTGGCACAAACTGTCCTTTCGGGTTAGGATGCAAGCTGAAGAGGAAAGAAAATGAGGGATCCCCAAATGTCTCCCTAGCCCAGATCCCCCACTTACACTCTTATTCTGTATGCCTAGGCTTGAGTAGCTGTCCTGATTTGGAAAGTGGGGGCGTCTATTTAACCAGGTGTCATATTTCACTTTATTGAACCATCAACATTTGTTATTTTCAGGAAGTTCCGGTTTGGGATCAGACAGGAGAGGCTGTGGTTGTCCTGCCAAACGTGTTGACTGGGTGCCAACAGCTCCCCACTTAATGTAAACTGGCCTTTGTCAAAAGTTTGAAACTTTCCAAACCTCTGTTTTTATGTGTAAAACAGAAATAAAAGTTGACCTTACAGATTTGTTATAATTAACAAAAATAATAACTACCTTATTTCAGTGCTGAGTGTGTACTAGGCCCTCCAAAGCGTTGAAACTCACGCTATCCCCAAGAAGAAAATGAGGCTTAAAGGTTAAATATGGAGCCAGGGAGATGGCTCAGTGAGAGAAGTACTTGCCGTCCAAGCATGAGCACCTGAATTTAAACCCCCTGAACCAACTGCAAAGCTGGGCTTGGTAGCTCAGGGTTTCTGTAGAGAGAAGGAGGCAGAGACAGGAGAACCCCTACAAGCCTGTAGGCCAGCTGGCCTGGAGTCAGCTGGAGTAGTTTTTGTCAAGTTGATGTAAACTAAAGTTACCTGGGAAGAGAGAACCTCACCTGAGGAACTTCCCCATCTGATTGGCCTGCAGGTGTGTCTTGGGGGTGTGTTCTTAATCATTAGTAGACACAGGAGGGCCCAGCCCACTGTGGGCAGTGCCATTCCTAGGCAGCTGGGCCTGGGCTGTATAGGAAAGGTAGCTGAGCCAGCCAGGGGAAGCAGGCAGTAAGCAGCCTTCCTTGGTTCCTGCATCTGCCCCACTTGAGTCAACTCCCCTCAGTAATGGACTGTAACCAGGAAGTGTAACCCATAAGCCCTTTCCTCCCGGGTTGCTTTCTGTTATGGTATTTATCATAGCAAAATAGGACAGTAGCAAGCAACAGCAAAGAGATCTGTCTCAGAGAAGGCGGAAGCCAGAACCAACACCTGAGGCTGTCCTCCGACTCCCACACGAGCATCACCACACACACGCATGCACGCGCACATACACACATGCACCCATACACACATGTGCACGCATGCACACACACACACACTCTCAGAAAAGGCAGAAGCCAGAACCAACACCTGAGGCTGTCCTCCGACTCCCACATGAGCATCACTACACACACACACACACACACACGCACGCATGCACACATACACACATGCACATGCATGCACACACACACACACTCAGAAAAGGCGGAAGCCAGAACCAACACCTGAGGCTGTCCTCCGACTCCCACACAAGCATCATCACACACACACGCACGCACGCAGGCACACACACGCGCACACACACGCACGCACGTGCACATACATACACACATACACACGTGCGCATGCATGCACACACACACACACACTCAGAAAAGGCGGAAGCCAGAACCAACACCTGAGGCTGTCCTCCAAGTCCCACATGAGCATCACTACACACATACGCATGCACACATACACACTCAGAAAAGGTAGAAGGCTAGAACCAACACCTGAGGCTGACCTCTGACTCCTACACAAGCATCACCACACACACACGCACACGCACACACATGCACACACGCACAAATGCACATGCACACACGCCACATGCGCGTACGCACACAACTGAAAAAAATGTTTAAAAGGCTAAGTGTGGGGTCAAGTATGTCTCCTAGAGTCATGGAGTAGAGCTGGCTTTCAAACCAAAGTTAACTCCAGAGAGTGTGTGCTCAGCCTAACCCGTCCCTCCTGTTCCACGTGGGCGACCTGCTGTTTCTTAAGGTGATTGATTGGTACTGTATAAGGACTCAAGACATGTTACTTCTTGGTGGCTTGGCAGAATAAATCGTGACCTTCATTGGCTGAACTGTAGCTTTTTATGTTCAACTGACCAGATTGTTATTACACAATTTCTGATTTGCTGAAGTTCTAAACCCCAATGTTATCTGCATGCTCGTGGCTTTCCATAGCAACGGCCTGTCAGAGCTCCTAGAACCTTTCAGGCATCATCCTGTTAGCTCGGGCAGCCCTTCTTCATGAAGAACCCTCTTACTCATCAGTAGAACCCAGAGACCACCCAACAATGGATAAAGGAAATGCCCAGGCTCACAACCCCCCCCCCCAACTGGCCAATCCCAGGTTTACATTGAAAGTTTGCTTTCTCCACCTGTTATTCAATTTCAAATATATGCCAGAGGATAATTTTTATTGAGTTTCAGAATTATGAGTTGTGTGCTTTCTCTGTGGTTGAGCTTTTTTTTTTTTTTCTGTTTGGGAAGTACACGGCTCCTTCTAAAGTTTTTATGTCTGGAGTTGTATTAGCACTATAAGTTCCCAGAGCTGTAGCGACATCATCCTGCCTAATTACGAGAATGTTTGAACACCTGAGCTCAAATACTTGTTAGAGAAGAAGGAGTGACACAGCGGGCTGGTGGATTCTTGCAAGGAGCTGTCACGTAATGACCCTTCAGACTAGCTTTATTAGGAGAATGGCCTTGAGACCCTGGTCAGTTCCTGAGATGGAAGAGCTACTACTGGGGTTTCAGCCTCTTCAGAGTATAGACTGCCATTGTTGGACTACCCAGGCTGTATCACAGAGACCAGTACAGGAAGATCAAGACAGGACATGGTGCTTACTGGACCTCATTTGGTGACCATGGGAAGGGAAAACCCCAGTGTGGAGCACAAGGGCAGAACTGATGGTGGTTTGGGCTTGCCAAGGAGGAGACTTCAAACATGACATCTTTCAGCCAAGCCCTGGAGATTGATTCTTTGTTTCACCAGAATAGAAAATGGAAATCCTCCCCCCCCCTTTTTTTTTGGTTCTTATTGCTTTGTTATGTTGTTGTCATTTTGTATTATTTGTTTCCCTGCACAGGGGTGAGAGCTCCTTGCAGGGTGACTCATGGGAGCTCCAGCCAGCATCTTAAAGGGACAGGCTCATGATCTAGCAATGCCCATGGTACTTCTCAGGATCTTCAGAAAATGTGTGTTGGTCATTTGAAATGGGAATATACTACATCTTTAGTCAACCATTATCAGCCACTGTTCTGGAATTCCCATATTGGAAAGTGTAGTTCGAGTTCCCAATACCAGGGAAGTCTGACCTGCACTGTTCTTTGACAACTCACCTTTGCAAGGTCTTCCCAGCCCTAGTCTCAGACAGCAGTTGGAAGAGAGTTACAAGGTTATTTGTTACTTTGTTGCCTGCCCCTAGCCGAGAGAATGCTGTGAATAGAAAGGACCCAATGTTCTCCGCCTCCCCAAATTATGATGCCCTGTTACAGAGGGGGTAACTTAACTCTTTGAAACTAAAGCTGATTCAATCGTGCATGCCTATTAGAACAGAATCATTCCAAGTCTAGAATTATGTGCCTGGGTCCATTTTCTCCCTGATTGAAAAAAATGTTAAACTATTTATTTGGGACAAGAGTTTAAAACTTTAGACTTTATTGACCTTGAACTAACTAACTAACTAACTTCCTTCCTTCCTTCCTTCCTTCCTTCCTTCCTTCCTTCCTTCCTTCCTTCCTTCCTTCCTTCCTTCCTTCCTTCCTTCCTTCCTTCCTTTCTTTCTTTCTTTCTTTCTTTCTTTCTTTCTTTCTTTCTTTCTTTCTCTATTTATTTAATTTGTGTGTGTTCAAGTGTATGTAGGTTGGTGCCCATGGAGGCCAGAAGAGGGTGTCAGATTCCCTAGAGCTGGAGTTAGTTATTGGTGACTGACTGTGAGCTGCCATGTGCTGGGAACCGCACTCTGGTCTTCTAGAAGATCCTCAAGTGCTGTTAAGCACTGAGCTCTTTCTCCAGCCCTTGGAATTCTTTTTTATTCAGTAATGTTTTCCATTCTTATTAGCATATATTAATTATATAAAATAGCAAGTTCACATGACATTTCCATACGTGTATACAACATACTGATTGATAGTCTTTATTGTCTTTAGTGAGCACAGCCCCGCCTCTGGCTCAGTGTTTTATAGCTGCCCAAATATTCCCAGGAGGGGTAAGTATGGATGCTCCACTGCTTTCAGCGTCAGCTTTTTAAAAGATAAACAGCTTTTCTTGATTATTGAATTTGGATGAAACAGAGGCTCATCATGGAGCTTCTGTGTTGCAAGGACACAGAAGAGATGCCCTGTCCTCAGCACCGAAGGACACGTACACACATGCACATGCACATGCACACACATGCGCGCGCACACACACACACACAACTCCATCTCCTCTCATTTATGGGATTCCTCCTCACGAGGCACAAACTGCACAAAGCACCCCTTTTCACAGATGCTCTACCTGTGTTGGGAGGAACAATGGTGTGGTATTGAACTTATGCACCTTGGAGTTAGACAGACTTGACTTTGGACCCCAACCTTCCAGTTTTTTGTTTTGTTTTTGTGGTTCTGGGGATTAAACACAGGACCTTCCATGCTACCCCTACAACAGAGCCACACCTCCATCCCCCAAGCCTTCAGTTAACATGGCAGGACCTAGGACATGTTGCCCCTTCCCTGCCTAGCCTCTGGTTCAGCTCTTAAGTCAGATCAAATGAGATTAAATACATAAAATGTTCCCCAAATGTAACCCTCAGTGCTTAATACAGTTGTATGGTTGCTTCCCCTCTGTCCCACCACTGTTTACAACTCTGAATGGCCATACTGAATTACTAGGCGTGTTCAGAACAACAGGGCAGCTCCTGGCCATGGGCACTGGCTGATTAGGCTCCAGGATGGCTTCAGCTCTGAGTTTCCATCAAATAATACCATAATTATTAGCTCAAGAGAACATTGAACACAGCCTTAGCCAATCTGCCCAATCCTTCCTTGCCGAAAGCCAAGGACATCTGAGGAAACAGAACCTTTCCCTGAGGAGTGTTGGGAGCTGAGGAGGCCAAGGAAGCTGGCGCTTCTAGTTCCACTTCTTGGTGTCAGCTAGTCCTGGCACATCTGTCAGGATAACAGAACTGAGGGATGTTACCTTGCCCTCTCCTTTCCTCCCTCCCCTTCCTCTGACCCCCCCCCCTTTCTCCTGCTGTACAGAGAAGAGAGCTGAGGTGTGGAAGCAAGCAGGGCAAGCTAGAAGCTGAATCAAGGCTGTCCAAGCTCCAGCTCAGTGCACTCCGCACCTGGCTGCTGTCGCCTGAGCCTCAAGGCCTAGCAGAGAGGCAGTCTGGACGGGGGGGGGGGGGGGGCTGTACCAGATCCTGGGGCACCACAGCCTTGTCTTCAGGCTCTGCAGATAGAGATGTAGCAGAAGGACCTCTGCCAGGCCCTGCCCTGCAAGTTTTGAGAAAGAAGCACAAGAACTCTGTTTCCAGGGAGGTGGCCCGGCACCTGCAGGCCTCTCCCTTGCTTCCCAGGTCCTCTTCTGTCCTGCCCCTCTGTGATGCTTCTGCAAGGTGAAATCAAATGCACTTGATCAAAAGGCTGCCTCCGTGTCTGAAATGACAACTTGTAGGCTGGTGATGTCATGCTGTTTTGTCTGTCTCCAAGGACAGTGGGGATTCAATTTCAGTTGTGAAGAAAATGGTCCTCGGAAAATTCCGCAAAGCTCTAAATAGAGTGTACAGCATGACAGCACCCTGGAACAGGCAGGGGACAGAGAGATCGCCCTGGCCAGAGGCTGAGCCCCTTTATCTACCTAATGCCAGGCAACTGGCCTGCCTCTCCAGCAGATGCGAGCCTCACTCTGGCAAGATGCAGTTCTTGCCCTCTTCCCAGGGAGACTCTCTGTGGAAGGGACAAATGGTGGCAAGAAGTGCTTTCCTGGTCTCTTCCTCGTCTGGCAACCAAACCCACCAGCATTTCCTCTTCCCTCTAGCCCTGCCATCTTGGGCGAGTCCTTTCTTGCTTTTCTTATTCTTGTCTTTTTCCCTCTACAGTCAATACACTGTCAAAGTGTGAGAGAGGCAAAGGCCAGAGGGTAACTCCTTCTGTGCTTTTCCTGAGAACTCAGTGCAATACCCAGCCCAGATTGGCAGCCCCGAGTCAGTCAGGGGCAGCGATTGCCCAAAAGACCAGAGACAGAGAGCTCAGTGTTAGGGGCAGCTTTTAACTAGATGGTAGGTTTCACAATCTGCAATTCACAAGGCTTGGTTACAGAATACTGGAGAAGAGCAGGAAGCCTCCCTAGGCCCGCCCTCTCTCCAGAATGGCTTCCAGACAGATATCAAACAAGATCAGTCAAGCCACCAAGCTCTTCATTGGGTCTTCCCTGTGCCCTGCAGCTGCTAGCTTTGCCAGAACACTCTACTCTCCTAGAAGTCGTAGCTCTAACCTATCCCCCAGCACTCAGAGCAGGTCTTTCCTGAAACTCTCCCACAGAGCAATTCTGGAAGTCGACAACACCTGTGCATTTTGCCCCTTCCTCTTAGTGAGCAAAACACACAGCCCGTGTGTGACTTCAATGACTGGTCATTGTTGGGGAGGAAAATCCTCTTTGGTGCAGTCTTTGGGAGCTAATAAATTAAATAAGAGGTCATCAAATATAAAGATTTTTATTCCCATATGTATCTGCGTGAACACACACACACACACACACACACACACACAGCAGCTGAAAGAGGCAGGTAGGAGCTGAAGCTTACATGCCATTTACCTTAGGGAGGGCAGAGGGACACTTCTGAGAGTATGAATGACTTAGAAAAAAGTAAATGGGCCCTAGGTGACTAGTCAGGAGGCTTGACAGTTTTGTTTAAGCAGTTTCTTACCTGAGTGCTGGTCACTCATTAACAATAAGTCTTTCTTCCCTGGTTGTAGAACTTGGGAAGATTGGTGATAGCCAAGTTTTCTGGGAGGTTTTTCTTTCAGGAAAATAGGGGGAGATGAGAGGAACTCCCTTCTACCAGCAAGAGGCCTTCTCGGGGCGGTTCCCGCAGGCGGCTGGCCGCTGTCCTCCAGGTCCCAGCCACTTGTTCCCTTAATACAGTTAAGGTACATTCCCCTGTCCTGGCTCCTGAGCTGCACTGTGAGCCTCAGAGGTCATGTGACCTGCCAAGCACACAGCTAGGGGACTTTAGGAGGGAAGCAGGGCTGGCTTTGTTTCCAAACCCAGCCCCTGGCCTGGGTTGGGAGTTCTGTCAATATCAACGGAGGCCGGGAAGGTGCTCTGTGAGGCTTGCTCTTGGTTGTGCAGTCTCACAAGATGATAGAATAGAAACAAAGGCAAAACTTCTGAAAAGTTCCCATTAGCCCAGCTGGTGAGGTCCCCAAGGGTTTTTGTCTTAATGGAATTTGACGGTCTCATTTCTTAAAATACAAGTTTGGATTCAGGAAAGGTGTATTTTCAAGGTCTCTTGATTTATAGATGTGAATATGTGACATAAGCCATGTAAGCCACTTGAATTTTCTAGCAGTCACATTAAAATAGTGAGAAAGCAGTGCAGTGAATTTTAGCAGTGGCGAGCGCTTAGCTGTTCCTTTCCTTTCTGTGGCTCATCTCCCTTCAGACTGTAGGAGTCGCATGTGGTATGTGGCTCCACATGCCACGGAAGTGCAGTCATAGACAAATGTCATCTGCGTGATGTTCCTGGAATACTTACACAGGCGTCCCTGTGAAACGTGGCTCTGAGAACAGAGGGGACCCTGTCTATCTTCTAAGGCCACCAGCACAAACCAACAGTCCTGGAGGAGTCCAGGCCTCTCCCAATTTTCGGTCCTGAGATGCAAGGGTGCTGTGTAGCTACCCTTTCACCCACATGGATATAGACGCTGTGTTGACACTATTCCTGGGCAGACATGAACAATCTACTCATTCAGACAGGGAACCAACAACAGACCAACGTAAGGACACCACTGCAGTCCAATTTGAACCAATGAGTTTACTGGGGTTACTTACGGGAATATGGGTGAGGGGTTACAGGAGCAGAAATGACTCAAAGACAGCTATATTACCCAGAGCTCAGCCCGGCTGCGTGACAGCTCACCACAACTAGAGACCTGGAGTGTACTGTACACCTTACAGGGAACTAAACACCTTGGAGATTTCCGGAGGTTCTGTTGATCTGAACCTCTTCTGGGCAGCTTGGAGGCTATCTGCCTCTTCTGGGCAGCTCAGCTTGTTTGAGAAGGTCTCTCAGCAGTCCTTGAGGAGGAAGGGCCCCGTGAATCTGGTCAGTTTCAGGAACTTATAAAGCCTTTGCGTTTACTTTCTGAGCTTAGCTTCTTGGCAGGATGGAATGTTTCACCTCTCCTCAAAACATTCCATTGTGGGTTTTTTGTGTTTTAAATTTTATTTTATGTGTATGAGTGTTATGCCTGCATGTATGTAAGTGCACTCATGTCATGCAATGCCCACAGAGGACAGAACTTCAGGAACTGGAGTTAAGAACAATTGTTAGCCACCACATGAGTGCTGGGAATCAAACCCTGGTCTTCTGCAAGAGCAGCCAGGGCTCTTGACCATTGAACCATCTCTCCAGCCCCAAAGCATCCTCTTGTTTACCTTCCTCTAGAACATCCTGTGTCTTTATGAGCTTCCAGTGCAGGACATTGTTATAGAACAATAGGACCAGGGAAGAAAGGAAGAGCCCATTTAGCAGGGAAGAAAGGAAGAGCCCATTTAGGGAAGAAAGGAAGAGCCCATTTAACAGGCCATTCCAGCACCCACAGAAGATGGCTGAGATCATGGGACCTGCCAGGCGAGGAGGCTGTCATGCTGCCACTGGGAGAAGCAGCAGAGAGACTGAGGAGGAGTTTTCTGAGGTAGACAGACCAAGAGACTGTTGTGTTCTAACAGCCAAGGGAAGAAAGTGTCTCAGGGGCCGGCAAGATGGCTTATCAGGTAAAGGCTCTGCCACGCCAGCCTATTACCTGAGTTCAAACCCTGTAACCTGCAGGGAATTAACAATCCAGCTCTGAAGGTTGTCCTCTGACCTCCACACTCATGCTGTGGCAGGTGAGTGCTCTCCTCACCCCTTCTAACACATACACAATAACAAATAAAACAATTTTTCTTAAAAAAAGAGTTTCAGGTGGAAAGAGTGGATGGATGGATGGATGGATGGATGGATGGATGAGCGGACAGATGGACGGACGGACAAACTGACCCCTGGGCTTAGCCACATCAAGGTCCTTGCCATATAGAGAGCAGTCTCCTTGGCCTGCCTAGGATGGGCTGTGGAGAGATGTGTGGGGTAAAGCTGAGATGACCAGTATAGTTGTTCCTTGCAGAAGGGTAGCTGGCAGGGAAGACAGAATCAGAAGGTGGCATACTCTACATGCATTTGAAGTATAGATATACACATCCTTGTCACCACCAGAATAGTCAAGATACACACATCACTGACATCACCCCCAGAACATCCCCTTGTGACCCTTAATAGTGGCTTCTGCAGCTCCAGGCAACCACAGATACATACATATTACATATAATGTGCCATGGGTGGGCATGTGCACATGCATGCAGGCGTCCACAGAATTGCCTGGAGCTGGAGTTACAGGGGGGTTGTGAGCTACTCCACATGGTTGCTAGGAACTGAACTTGGGTGCTCTATGCACTACGCACTCTTAACAATTGAGCCCCATAGAGCTGCTTTTTTTTTATTTATGTGTATGAATGTACCGTCTGCATGCAGGTCTGTGCACCCGTGTCGTGCAATGCCGCGGAGGTCAGAAGAGGGCATCGGATTCCCCTGGAACTGGAGTTCTCCTGGAATTGGAGTTACAGACAGTTCTTAGCCGCCATGTGGGTGCTGGGGATCGAACCCGGGTCCTCTGCAAGAGCAGTCAGAGCTCTCAACCTCTAGGCCATCTCTCCAGCCCTAGAGCTGCTTTTTATCCAGTTTAAAATTTCATATAAATTGCATCAGGGAACATGTACTCTGCCATCTGCCTTCTGCTCAGCACATTCTTGAACTATATCCATGCTGACACACATGTCAATAGTTCTTTTTGTATATTAAGCTCTATTCCATTGTATAGATATGCCATAATTTTCCCATTGCTTGGACACTGGACTTGGTTTTTATTTTTAGCTAGGATGATTAAGGATACTCTGAACATTTGTAAACAAACCTCTGGACTTAAACAGGCAGATATTGTGATGGTTATCTTTTCTTTTTACTTGTATGTGTGATATATGTTTATGAGTGCAGGCATTTATCTGCTGAGACTTATGTGTGGAAGTCAGAGGCCCAGTTTCAGGAGTTGGGTCTCTCCTTCCACTTTGTTTTGGAGCCAGGGTCTCTCGTGCTGTCCTACCGCTGTGCTACATACTCCGGGCTAGCTGGCTCCAGAGCTTCTGGATGATTCTTCTGTCTCCACGTCCTATCTCCCTGGAGGAGTGCTAAGATTACAGACACATACTACCTCATCTGGATTTTTTATGTTCTGAGAATCAAACTCAGATCATCGGGCTTTCACAACTAGTGCTTTTACCCAGTGAGCCATCTCAACCACCCTGTGAAGGTTAGTCTTGATTGTCAAGGTGGCTGGATTGAGACATAAGTAGATTGGTATTTTTTTCAATCTCTCCAAATGGCACAACGCTCTTGTGGAGGTCAGAGGCCAACTTAAGGGAGTCAGTTCTTTCCTTCCACCATGTGGGTCCTGGGAATAGAATTCAGATTGCCAGGCTTGGCAGGCAAATGCCTTTACTCATAGACCCAAGTAAGGGATTAGAGAGCATTTCTGGTTATGTCTTTGAATATGGTACCAGAGATGACTATCTTGTGGAGCAGCCTGATGGGCAAAGACATGTTCTGAATGTAGATGGCACCAATGGCAGGCTGGGGGCCTGGACAGACTACAGGTGGAGATAGAGAAGTCCATGGAGATAGAGAAGGCATGCAAGCAAGTCCCCTTCCTGGGCCAGTAAGTCTGCTGCCATCGCCAGGACACCAGACTCCAGTCTCTTCAGCCTTTCAACATAGGCCCGTACCAGTGACTGGACAGAGCGGCCATGTGGGCCTGCATTATTGGTCCCTCTTACCCTGAGTCTCCTAGTTTCTTGAACTAAGTAGTTACTGAGTTCCCAGCCTCCCCAGAGTGTGATGGTGGCTTTTGATGTACCCAGCCCTTAATCATATAAGCCAATCAAGTAGATCCTTTTTTTGTAATTATATATATTCTATTGGTTCTGTTCTTTCACAAAAACTTGACTTATAGAATTAGTGCATTATATAATAATATGTTTAACTTTATAAGAAACTATATTTTTCCCAAATGCTTATATAACTTTACATTCTCACCAGCAGTGTATAAATTCCAGTTGCTCCATAGCACTTTTCATTGGGGGCCAGTATGGGTATTTTGTTTTATTTAAGACAATTCTCACCATGCAGCCACAGTTGGCCCCGAGCTTGTGAGTCTTCTACATCAGCTCTCAGAGTGCTTGTGGCACCACAATTAGGTTATTGTTTCTTTTGTGTAGACTTTTTATTTTGGACTAGCTTTATTTATTCTTTAAGATCTATTTTATTTGGGGAGCCAGAGAGATGGCTCAGTAGTTAAGACCACTGACTGCTCTCACAGAGGACCTGGGTTCAGTTTCCAGCACCCACACGGCAGCTAACAACCATTTGTAACTCCAGTTCCACAGGAGCCACACCTTCTTCTGGCTTCCATGGGCATTGCACAGCACTGGTGCACTTACATACATGTAGGCAAAACATTCATACAGAAACATTTTTAAAGGTTTTTAATTGTGCGTACGCACCTAAGTGCAAGTGACCACGGGGACTGGCAATGTCAGTTACCTGTGGAACCACGGTTATAGGCGGTTGAGAGCTGCCCAATGTGGCTGCCGGGAACTAAACTCAGTTCTCTGCAAATACTCTTAACCACTGAACCATCTCTCCACCCCCTTGGACTAGCTATCTTCATAGAAAAGTTGAAAGTCCAGCTGATGTTACCATCTTACATAACACTGGTACATTAGTCAAAACAAAGACATTAACAGAGGCACTGCACATGTGCCTAAACTCCAACTGGAACGTACCAGTTTCTCACTAATGTCCAGTTTCTCTTCCAGGACCCCTCCTTGCATTTGTCATTTCAACTTCACCTTCCCATTGTGTGATCTTTTGTGACTTTGACAGTTGGGGGTGGGGGACTGTCTGTCAGTTCTTACAATCTGAGTAGGGCGTGGACTTGGGGAAGTATAGCACAGTGGGAAGCGTGGGGCTCACTAGATCATGCCAAGTCCCCCAGGAAGGCAGGGCTCTTCACCAGTGTTGCTCACCTTTGCCCCTGAGTGAGGGTGGCATGTACTGGTTGCCTCTCTACATGGTTACTGTTTCGCATTTCTCCACTGGACTCTTTGGAAGTGAATCTGGGCCTCCCTTGAGACCACAGTGCCATGTTCTACCTCCTGCAGGGGTCTCCACTTGCCCTTGTGGGAGTTTTCCCTTCACTTATTAAGTTGCTAAATCATGTATAAATTTTTTCAAATGAAGGGAAAGTAACAGCAGATTTATATGTTGTTTATATGTGTGAACATCTGGATGCTTGTGTGTGGATGGAAGTGATCCAGCAGAGAGTAAAATTAAATTTCTGCTAGGTTTTGGGTTTTCTCATCTCTTCTTCTCTGTTTTTCTTTTCTTTCTTTTTTTTTGTTGTTTGTTTTGTTGTAGCCCTGACTGATCTAGAACTCATATGTATGTAGACCAGGCTGGCCTTGAACTCACAGAGATCCTTCGGCCTCTGCTTCCTGAAAGCTGGGATTAAAGGTGTGTACCACCACACCTGGGGCAGATGCTTTTAAATTTTATTTATTTATTTATTTATTTATTTATTTATTTACTTTTTAGTGTGCGTTTGAGTGTTTTGCCTGCTTGTATGTAAGTGCATCCATGTTACACAATCCCCAGGCCAGAAGAGAATGCCTGATCCCCTGGAACTGGAGTAATAGGTGGTTGTTAGCTGCTATGTGGGTGTAGGGAACCAAACCCCAGTCTTCTGCAGGAGCAGTCAGTGCTCTGAACTGCCAAGCCACTCTCCAGCCCTACTCTCCTGCCTTTTTAAAATTCATTAT
Source organism: Rhizomys pruinosus (assembly GCA_009823505.1). Taxonomy (NCBI): domain Eukaryota; kingdom Metazoa; phylum Chordata; class Mammalia; order Rodentia; family Spalacidae; genus Rhizomys; species Rhizomys pruinosus. The sequence continues at coordinate 53,070 of VZQC01008018.1, forward strand.
TCTGGGCTTGACAGAGGGCTCGGTGGTTAAAAGCGTTCGTATATTCTTGCAGAAGCCTGGAGTTCCTAGCACCCGTGTCAGGTAATTCACACCTGCTGGAGCTCCAGCTCTCCAGGGGATCTGACGCCCTCTTCTGACCAGTGCAGGCACTTGCAGTCACATACACAAAAGGAACATAATGTATAATTAAAAAGAAGTAACTGGCTGGAGAGATGGCTCCGCAGTTAGAGTATCGTTCTTGCAAAGGACCTGCGTTTGCTTCCCAGTACCCACACCGTGGCTCACGATCATCTTTAACTCTAGTTTCAGGTTATCCGACACCTTTTTCTGACCTCCACGGCATTGGGTACACTTACATACATGCAGGCAAAACACTTGTACACATAAAAATACATAAAATAAGTTTAAATTCACTGAATAGGGGCTAAGGATTTAGCATACATGAAGCTCTGGGTTTGATCCTCAACACTGCATGAGTTAGGTGTGGTGTTACATGCCTGTAATCCCAACAGGAAAACCAGAAGTTCAAGATTAACCCTTGAACACATAACCAGTTGGAGGTTAGCCTGGGTTACATGAGACCCTGTTTTAATAAAAGAAAAGAAGGAAAAAGGAAAGGGAAGGAAAGGAAAGGAAAGGGGGAAAAAGGAAAGGAAAGAGGAAAGGAAAGGAAAGGAAAATTTCATTGCTCCCCATAATCCAGTTTCCTTTGGTCCTGAGAGAGGTCAGAGAACCTGTTGGGGTCAGAGATGGAGGTTTCGGAGATGACCCTGTGGAGCCAGGCACCTGGCCTGGTGGTCCAGCAGGGACCAGCTCCCTGCCTTTCCCACCAGCCTCCCTTTCACACTTCCTCTTCCCTCAGCCACATAAGTGGAGTGCCGAGTGGGGAATTCCGGTCTGGGAAGAGCCAGTGTTTTCTCTGTGGGAAAGGGCAGGATATCTTCCATTGAGAGCTGAGGGCACTGGGGAGACTAGCTGCAGGTGTTTGGCTGAGAGTTCAGAGGAAGGAGGAAGCAGGTGCCATTCTTGGCTTCAACTCCAGATCTAGAGGCCCCAGGCCATGGAGGGCAGCGCTCTGAGGAACTCCAGGTAGAGAGAGCCCTAGTGTGGGGCTCAAAGGAGTGTGCACACTAATGATGGAAGGTGAGATACTAATGACCCAGGGCAGCCAGGCCAGAAACTCAAGTGGTGCTAGAGAGCTCAGAGAGATCTGAGCCGACACTACATGGGACTTGGGCCACGCAGGTGTGGGCTTCTACCCATCCTCCCCAGTGCCTGTCTGTCCCAGGGGCCCCTCTTATCTAGCTTGAAGCTGGGAACTCCCACCCCCGCAACTTGTGGGTGTGGTGGAGAGAGTGCTGGAGTCTAGGCAGCCCTCCTGGGTGGCAGAGGATCTCCAGACAGTGTCTGTCTACTGTCTACTGACACCAAACACAGATCTCACCTCAAAGTAAGTAAGAGGTTGTTTATTCTGAGCCAAGTGTGACTGTGGCCCTGGGAACAGATTCAGGGTCCACTGTAGATGCAGATTAGGAGCTTTTTATATCGTTATAGAACAAAAGAAAGTCACAAATCAAGGTATTTACCAAATACATTGTGGGCAACCACAGGTAGGCAGGTTAGCAAACTGCTGTAGCTTTTAAGTGCTACCTGATGACATTCTTAGCCTTGGGGTTGGAGGAAATTAGTGTTCTTGAATTCTGAAAGATTTAGTTGATAGAAGAATGTGTAGTCAGACACAGGGGTGGAAAATTAAGGGGACTAAAGATAGCTCAAGAGAGTTTGGTTCTGGATCTGCAGTATTTCAACTCTACAATCATGAATCCTAATCTCTCAGCCTTGTAGAGCCACATAGATGTGGCTTTTTCTCTGGAAACTTTACACTACTCAAGTGTCTATATCTGCGTATGAATCAACCTACACACCGCAGGAACACCAGAACAACTGTCACCACGGAGAGGAGAGCAGCGAACTCCCTTCCTGCAGAGGAGACCTCTCTCTTCTCACCCCCTGCCCACGGGTTTCTCATGAAGACAGTAACCATTGTGCAAGGAAGGGAACTCACCGTGTGGAAATTCCCACTTCTCTGGGGAACAGCATTGACCTGAGTGAGTAAGACTTCCCCTCTGCACGCGTCCCTGGCAGCTATCCCTGCTGTAGCCCAAGGCCCTAGGTCCTGCCTGGGCCCAGACTAGAATCTGAAAAATGACCCGGGCAACCATCCTCCAGACACCATGAGTCTGGTTGGCTGCAGCAGTTTCTGCTTGTTTGCTTTCCTGCCCAGCATCTCTTCATCTTTCCTGGGGAAAAGCCTCTCTTCTACCTCCTTGTTCCTGGGCTTCCTGTCAGGGAGGGACACATGGCCCAGGTCTGGCCATCACAGCTGTGCATCTCTCTAGAGGACCAGAGGGCTGGGCCATGGTCCATCGGAGTCACCTTCAGCAAGTGGGGCCTGTGTGGGCCAGAGCTGATACCCAGGAGGGCTGGGAGTGTGAACCATAGATCCTGAAAGAGGCCTCAGGGCTGCTGGGTCCAAACCAGCTCCTTTCCATCCCTTCCTGCCTGCTCTCGGCTGCGTACAGTATCTGGGAGACACCATTTGAGCGGAGCTTCTGTCCTTCAGGTCAAACAAAAATGGAGTTATTCATGCCAGATGCAGTATCACTAAGCCAAACTAAATCACTTGCCTAACCCTCTGGCAATCAGGCAGAAGAAATGATGCTGAAATCCACAAAAGGCTTTGCAGACTTTTCTCCCTGGGAGCTCTGCTGCGCTCAACAGAGCGGCCCCCCTTCTGGAGCCCAGAGTCGGCAGCATGTGGTCTCTGGCCCACAGTCTATGGCTCTACGGTGCCAGTTGCAGTTTCTCCATCCCCTTCCCCTCTCTCTTTCCCTCTCTTTTCTATTTATTTTGGTTAGAAGCAGTTTAGTGTTTTTTGTTTGTCAAGACAGTTATTCCAACAAATATTCCAGTGGTGTCATCATCTCCACACTGTTTATCCCAGCACTGCTCAAGAAGTACCTAAGTTCTAGCCAGGGGTGGTGGCACATGCCTTTAATCCCAGCACTTGGGAGGCAGAGGCAGGTGGATCTCTGTGAGTTCAAGGTCAGCCTGGTCTACAGAGCGAGCTCCAGGCCAGCTAGGACTAAAGGGAGACCCTGTTTCAAAAAGACCAATACATATGTATATATATATATACTTATCATATGAAGCATACAAATATTTATTTTTTAACTAGAGAAAGGTGGAGAATGACTTGTAGCCCTGCTATTTTATGAATTTTTACTTCTTTCCCTAGATCGCTTCCTTATAACATGCACCCAGGTACAGCTCCTGAATAGGGAACTCAAAGTAAACACAGTTACAGCCCCATGAATGTGGAATGCAAGCTGCCCTTCTTATGCACCATCACCATTCTTGTTATCACGAGGGGAAGTGGATTTGCTATCAGCAGTTCTGTGTGGCTTCTCAAAGCTTCCATTTGCTGGCCTCCGGCATCCCCCAGAACAGTGGAAGCCAGGTATCAGACCACACTACTTCCTGCAAGGCCACCGCATGCTGCTTCTAGCCTGGTTGCTGTCACCCTTATTTTTTTTTTTTTAATTTTTTTTTTTTAATTTTTTATTTATTTCTGTATGTGTATCAATGTACTGTCTGCATGTAGGTCTGTGCACCCATGTCGTGCAATGCCGCGGAGGTCAGAAGAAGGTCTCAGATTCCCCTGGAGCTGGAGTTCTCCTGGAATTGGAGTTTCAGACGGCTCTCGGCCGCCATGTGGGTGCTGGGGATCGAACCCGGGTCCTCTGTAAGAGCGGTCGGCGCTCTTAACCGCTAGGCCATCTCTCCAGCCCCATCACCCTTATTTTTTATACTAATGTCTGGTCCCAACCCAGAGATTCAGAGTCAGCCCATCTAGGGTGGCTTCCAGAAGTTTATCCTTCTGAGCATCTCAGGGCGGGGAATAGCAGTAGGGCGAGTCCAGAGAGAGGATGCCTCTCCTGTCGGGCATCCTGGGCACCTTTAGGAAGAGACCTCAAAGGTGAGAAGTGGCTTTCTACTTAGGGTATTTCCTCCTCCTTGTGCCTGTGCTCTTTCAGGAGTCTTCATGTTTTGGGGACCCAGCTTTTGAATGGGGAAGGGGTTGTAAGTCAGCACTTCCAGCCTGGGAAGTTGGCATGTTAATAGGAATGGTGTCCAGGACCAGAACAATTTCTCCCAATGCCCTGCTGAGCCTTAAGTGACTAAGGGACAGGCTACAGGGAGCTACAGTTTCCTTCCTGGGGAGTTCAGTGATGAACAAAACCAAACATGTAGCCTGTGCTCTGCAATAAATAAAGATATGGTACCCAGCAGGGCAGAACCAGGATGCAGACTCCTGGGTTACCTGGAGCCAGCCTGAAGGATGCCAAGTGGGCCAGCTGAGATAGGTGGGGATGGTGTCCCTAGGAAGTGCCGTGAGGAAGTAGGGTAGAGAGCAAGGACAGGGCAGGGCAGGGCCCGCATCCCAGATGACAGGTGCTGGGGACCCCTGAGACCTTTCTGCCTGCAGCTTATGTGACCTGACTAGGAGCCCGGGAGGGTTTCCTGTCAGTCCAGATGGATGTTTCCCTGGTTCATTATTTCACCACATTCCTACTGTGATCTCTGCTCAGCGATTCTCCAGGCCAGGCCCCTCAGTAGCCTCTGCAGTGGAACCAGCCTGCGAAGGTCAAGGCAATGCACCCTTTGGGTTCTCTATAATAGTCCTTCCATTATCAGCGGCTTAAATTGGAGGCATGTTACTCTGCAAACAAGCTAAGCTTCCCCAGGGTCAAGGTTAAGCCTTGCTGGGAGCTCATTACAAACAGAACCTGCCCAGCTACAGACCTGTGAATGAGGGTCTGGATTTGCACAAATCCTGAGGGTGTGTCTGCATGTCAGGGTTTGAGTGAACTGCTCGGTTATTCATTTCGAGGGAGACCACACAGCAAATCAGGAGGAGACCGCTCTGAAGACTGCCTCAGATTTTGGCTCTAGCTAGATCAGTGAAGGAGTCTTTGAGGAGGCCAAGCTTGCTGTGGTGAAGAGAGTCCTCGCATGGGGTTATCTTAGTAAACCTTGTGTACGTCAAGGGTAATCAGATGGAGGCTAAAGTTGGAGATCAAGAAACTATGCTCATTCGGATTAGTCAGAGAGGGAGGAGGTGGCCAGCGTTTTGTGGGTTTGTCTGTGCTTAGAGAAAGTTAAGAAGTGGTCTGCTTTGACTGCATCGCAATTGCAGACTGTCTTTGTCTAAGGGTGGTGTTCTGTGGATTACTTGTGTACAGAACAGCCAGGCCAGCTTCTAGGAAGTCTGAAAAACATCAGGCCAGTTTTCAGATGTCAGGCGCTGGTTCTCTTTAAAGGTGTTTTAATTCGTGCCTTCCTTTTTCGAGGTTGCCTTCTGGTTGGGTATGATGCTGGAGCATTAGCCTTTACATTAGTGTTACAGAATGGAAAGGTGGGGGGTGCGGAGATACAGAACACATTTCCTAGATTCCTTTTAAAAGCTTTTGAAAACTCCCTCCCGCAACAACTTTCATTTATACCAACCGTATTAGCTTTCCCTAGCTTTAAGAGAACTGGGAGACAGTGGTGTAGTTGGATGTATTTGCTGTCTCCACCCTCGTCAGGTACTTCTGGTAAGGCGGGAGGGGAAACTGTCACTTTCTGGGACTGGGTAGCCAGGGCTCAGGAAAGGGGAAATTGTGGCAAGGTATTATTTTTTCTCCTTATCAGCTCCTAACCTTCCTGGGGCAGCACTGGCCAGAGCCCGTAGTGAGGTGAGGCCAGCCTGCTCAGGATGTGCAGGAAATTGCCACTGGTGGACCGGGGTTCCCAGGAGGCCTTAACTTAGGTGGGAGAACAGGAGAGTCTCCACACCCACGTAGAGCTGAGACAGCCTGTGGGTCAGGAGAGGACCAGCCACCTCCCAAGGGTCAATCCTGTCACTGGGCAGCTGACAGGGTGTGAATCTGGAATGTTTCCCCACAGGCTCATGTCTTGGATGCCTAATCTCCAAACTGTTTTGAAGGCTGTGGAGCCTTTAGGAAATGGGCCTGGTTGGCAGAAGCAGGTCGGGAGGGGCAGTCTTCTGACAGCTGTACCAGCTTCTAGTTCTGGCCCAAGCTCTCTTCCTCCTGGCCTGAGCCTTGTGAAGAAGTCACAGTCATAGACAGCTGCTCCTGTCACCATGCCGCCCATTGTGATGGAGGGACTTAGATCCTCTGGAACTGCGAGCCCAAAGCAGCTGGCCCAGAGTCCAAGTAGGAAGACTTCTTAGAACGGAGTGGTCAGAGCTGGGAAGAAGGAAACATGGATTCCCCTTCCCTCAGCCCAGCACAATGGCTGGGTGCCAGGCTGGGGTGCTTGGGCTCCTCCCCAACCCACACCATACTGGCAGCTCAGAAAGAGCCTCAATCCCTTCAGTGTCCCTGACATTGTCCAGGAACCTCCACAAGGATGTCCCATAATGTCCCCATGGTGGTCCAGGAGCCTCCGCAAGGATGTCCCATAATGTCCCCATGGTGGCCCAGGAGCCTCCGCAAGGATGTCCCATAACGTCCCCATGGTGGCCCAGGAGCCTCCGCAAGGATGTCCCATAACGTCCCCATGGTGGCCCAGGAGCCTCCGCAAGGATGTCCCATAACGTCCCCATGGTGGCCCAGGAGCCTCCACAAGGATGTCCCATGGTGCCCCGTGGTGGCCCAGGAGCCTCCACAAGGATGTCCCATGGTGCCCCGTGGTGGCATGCCACTTGCTTCATCACCTTGCAAGAACCCAGGTCCTGTGCTTGTAAAACAAACTTTCTCATTAACCAAATTCTTCCCTAGGGTTCCCCCAGCTATTTTCAACTAGGCTTGAGGTTTGGGCTTTGGGAACAAATCTCTTGTCCAGATTTAGCATGTCACCGTCAGTAGTGCACCCTCCCCATCTCCCAGGTCTGATCATCCATGTCCCCTCACCACTGTTCAGCCAGAACTCAGTTAGATGGGTAGACCCCAGTCTTTTTTGCCCCTGAGATTTTTTCTTAGTAACTTCCCATTATGGGCTTAGGTCTCGCTACCCCCAAACACAGCGCCTCAGCTCAGGATAACAGCAGCAGTCAGGGAGAACGCTAACGTCCACTACCCTTTTCCCGTTGTAGGCCATGAACAAGTTTTTACATTTCCCTTGATGCAGGTCATCAGAAAGTGTCTCTCCCTGCACCAGAGCAAAGGAACCAAGAGCCAGACACCAGAAAAGGATCTGGGCAGGAGGCCTTGCGGTCCTGGTTGATCGCCGCGGACCGGCCTCCTTTCCCTCCGCCTGTACCTCTGCCTGAAAAACAGACAGAGCTGAGGAGAAAGCTCAGTTGGCCAAGTGCTTGTCTTATAAGCACGAGGAGTTTGAGCTCTGGCAGTCACCTCAGAAGATGAGCGTGGCACCCAGCGAGGAGGAGGCAGGGGCGGGCAGATCGCCGGGGCTCACTCCCCACCACCCTGGCCTAACTGGTGAGCCCCAAATCTGGTGAGAGACCGTGTCTCAAGAAAACCAAGGAGGATGGCTGCCGAGGAATGACACCTGAGCTTGTCTCCTGGTCTCCACACACATGTACATATGTGTGCCCATAACTGCACCCATATGAACACACACTCATACACACAAAAATATAAACAAACGTGATTATTATGTTTTCCTATATAAAATTTGATTTTTGGCTGGGTGTGGTGGCGCATGCCTTTAATCCAATTTGGGAGGCAGAGGCAGGCAGATCTCTGTGAGTTCAAGGCCAGCCTGGTCTACATAGTGAGTTCCAGGCCAGCTGAGACTAAAGTTCTCAAAAAGACCAAAAAATATATATATTTTTATGTTTTTCTTTATAAAATTACATGGTTTCCCCTTTTTCTTTGGGTCTTCATTTCTGAAGGTTCTTGGGTCACATAAAACTTCTATCAAATAGATGTGTCTGGTTGTTTCTTGCTAACCTGTCTTTTGGTGTAAAGACTCAGTCCTGAGCCTCTGGAGACCTGCCTTCTACCCTCTACACGCTGCCCCTGAGCCGCACCCTGCCCCGTTCCTGCTGGGTTTAAGGAGTCAGTTTTTCTCCCCAGCACTCTGCCCCAGGCCTCAGCCCTGTGCTACAACTCCTGGCTGTGTGAGGCTCAGAGCCACAGGAGCATGCAGGGAGGAGCTGTGCAGGGGAGGACTGTGCCACCTCACCTCAGGCCATACCTCCCCAGGCCCGTCCAGCATCTAAGAAGGCCTCATCCTTGGGGCCAGTGGGGAGTGGACCCAGCAGCCCCCGCACTGCCCCGTAACCACCCAACCTGGCTGTTCAGCTGACTGAGGACTCTAGTGCACCGGGATAAGAAGCATTAACTAGAAAGGGGGGATGACAATAGACACCTCAACATTCCACTTTAATCTCAGGGGATCCCCAGAGGCCCTTTTGTCTATCCCCATGGGCCACAAAACTGACTTGTCACCGTGGAGCTTGCCCCCGCCCCCTTTTCTTCCGGGGCCTGCCTTTCTCTTGCCCGTCCTGCTCTCCTCCTGCTCGGGGCCTGCAGGAAGCGCCTGGCTCTGCCTTGGTCAGACTGTCCCTGACTCTTTGGTACTTGTCCATATTTAGGCCCTCAGAGGCTGTGTGTTCACCCTCTAGACTTTCAATCCCTGTGGCTTGGAAGACACAGCTCTTGGTTGAGAAGGTGAAGCATGGGGTCTGGGGCAGGCGGAGGGGCACTGTGTTCAAGGACTGCCTTCTGCCCGTCCTCTACCTCACCACTGCCACGCGGCTCCACTGAGGTCTGGGGCAGGAGGAGGGGCATTGTGTTCAAGGACTGCCTTCTGCCCGTTCTCTACCTCACCACTGCCACTCGGCTCCACTGAGGTGCTGAGCTTCCTTGTACCTCACTGGAAACCAGGGTGCTGATGCCCATCCTAGAGGCTTCTAGAGGTAGCAGGTGGAACCCTGCCTGCAAGGCCCCTGGCCAATGGCTGGCTGGAAGTGGGACTCCACAGACACCAGTCATTACTCCGTAGGATAAGCCTGCCCACAGGCTGGTGTGAAGCATGCAGCAGGTGGCAGGCATACATGTTCTATGGAGTTAGACCCAGGACTTCTGGTCCCAGGTACTTGAGGCTTGTCGCAGACCTGCAGGGCCCCAGAAGCACAAGACTACTCATTTCCACACTCATCTCCATCCAGTGAGGATGCTGGCATCACAGAACTCCCAGTGGCAGTCCTGTCCTCAGCTCCCAGCCTGGACCTGTCAATCTAGGCCCGTTATAGCCCTCTTCCCCCACGATAAGTCTGCTGTGCAGGTGAGAAAAGGGGCTTAGCATGGCTAAGCACCTTGCTCAAAAATCATAGAGCAGGGATAGGAGGAAGACTTCCTGGAAGAGGTGGGCAGGGGAGTCGGGGATCTGGAGAACTGGGAAACTCAGCGAAGCTTTATACAAGTTTGACCTGTCCTATGCCACACTCCAACCACTGTCTATTCCCTTTAAGGAAAGCTTTATTTTATTCTTATTTACGTGTATGTATGTGTCTGTGTGCTGGTAGGTGTGTGGGTGCCTGTGGGGGCCAGAGGAGGCGGAGGATCCGTTGGAGTTACAGGAAGCAGTAAGCAGCCCAAGGTGGGTCCTGTGGAAGAACAGCAAGTGCTCTTAACCACTGACGCATTTCTCTAGCTTTGCCACTCCCAGTGGAGCAGGGCAGGCCATAGTCCAGGATTGGAGAGCCCAGCACCGAGCCAGGAAACCTCTCCCCAGCTGGATTCCTGCTCGGCTTCATCACCTCCAGGAGTCAGGAAAGGTGGCCTCTCGCTTCCCAGGAGAGGGAGGGCTGGAGCAGCAGACTAAAGAAGGAAGTGCGTGCCCCTTGTGGGGCTCACCTGTACCCTCAGCAGCTGGAGGCTGAGGCAGCATGGAATGTTCCAGACCAGCCTGGGTTATGTGGTAATGCCCTGTCTCAACACACATACACACACACTCACACACTCCACAAAGAAATGTAATTTAAACAAATCAAGTCTGGCTGCCGCCGGAATTACCTCCTGCAATTCTTGTAATTTGTGTCAGTTTCCCCTAATTCAGCTGACTTCTTGAGAACAGCGCTGGGCTGAGCGAGAGCACGCAGCTCATTACAGAATGATTCTTTGATTCTTTTGAACATAGAAGGATTTTTTAGAAGTCACATGTTGATTTCACTTTCACCTATTAAAACCGAAGCTTGCATTCAGCATTTTCCAAAGCTTCCTGGCGCAGAGGCGGCCCGCAGACAACCCTGGGCTGGCTCCCAGGCCTGGCCATGGGTCACCGGCCTGTGGAAGCACAGCCCACAGCAAGCTGCAGGCCTAAGCTCAGACCTGAACCCATCCTGAAGAAAGATAGGCCTGCAGAGAGTCACAGGGACCAGGGAAGCGACGTTACTGCCTCCATGCTCTTCTGGCCTGGGGGCTGAAGGCAGCAGTCAGAGCCCAGTGAGAAAGAGGACTGAGCCGGAGGAAGCGACCCCTCATGCCCACTTTATCCCCAGCGCCTGGGCTCCGCCCGGTGGAAACCAAACCCACTCAGGCCTGGAGCCAGGCAAGAGTCACCTGCAATGGAGCATCCGCTAAGCTTTTCGAGCTGCTCTTTCAAGAATGGAAGTCCCTAGGGCCAAGTTCCGCAGCCCTCCGACTGCCTTGGGAGTAGGCTCCTGTTTTGTGGTTCTGTTTCCTGGGTACAGAGTGAACCCAGTGCTCAGGGTCAGGCACAGCCTGTGCAGTGTGTATGTTTTAGGGGAGTGAGGGTATTTGCATAGCACAGATAGCTTTGTAGACACAAACAGGAAGTTTCAGAACCCAGGCCTTCCCTTTCACTGTGACTCAGCAGCACTTTCTTCTCACATAGCCGCACACAGAGGACAGGTGAACCACAGACATCTCCAAAGGTGCCTTTTCTGGTGCAGGGGTCCCTGCCACCTAGCCCTATCTTCTTTCCTTCTGGCATCCCACTTGCCTGCCCAACTGCCTGAAGTGACTCCAGAAACATTTGGACCCCAGCCCTCCATGCGTCAGCAGAACAGACTCAGTCACCCACCATAGGTGACACTGGTGTGGTGAGGCTCAGCCAGGAGGCTGGTAGTAAGTAGCCTTGGGTCCCAATTCCAGGCCAAGGTTGTAGCCCAGAGAGGTACCCTTAGATTCAGCACAGGGATACCTGGGTTGAGTAATAGCCATGACAAGGTGCTGGCCCCTCAAAGCCTGGCTTCCCTGATAATATCTACCTTGAAGCTTGTGGGTTGACGTGGCACTGGAAAGGGAGGACTATCAGACAGCAGGTGAAACTGCAGGTTTTGGGGTCTAGTGCTTGAGACCAATCCCAGCAACTTGGGTCGTGTTTGGGACACACTGGGTAACTTACCCCCCTCTCCAAGTCTTCATTTCCCTTCTGTGAAGTGCAGAGTAAGACTAGCCACCTGCAGGCTTATAAGGAAGGTCAGGTGACTCAGTGGTTATCAGGAAACCTATAGCAGTGAGTGGTATGAAGGAAACTCTCAATGATGTAAATCATCTTCCTCCTCCTCCTCCTCCTCTTCCTCCTCCTCTTTCTCTTCCATCTCCTTCCTTTCCTTCTCCAACCCCCAGCAGCAAGTGTATGACCTGCAGAAGGATTAGTGAATTGGTAGTGAGGAGATGCTGTTTGTCCACGGCAGCACTGAGGACACCCGTCTGTATGAATGAAAGTTTATCTGAAAGTCACAGACTGGATTTTATCCTCTCTGCTGTCAAGATTCTGAAAACTGCCCGAATGGATTGATGATGGCGACCCAGTGAGCTTGGAAGCAGGGGCCTGGCTCCCGTTCTACCTGTGGCTCCCTTGTGCTGTGACCCTTGGCTTCTCTTAGCCTTACTTTCCTCACCTGTTAAGTGGCCACAGGGGCAGCAGCTCAGCCACACCGGTGGCTTAGGGGTTCAAGGAGGTAATGCAAGTGGAGGGTGTCAGATAAACCCCAGCCCAGGACCCCCTAGAAAACATCCTTCACATATTTTGTTCTGCTGACGAAAAAGCATAACTCTTACTTCAAAGGGTATAAAGAGAGAGTTCATTCTGGAACCAAATGTGAATGATCATGGTCCAGGAACACAGATTTGAGTTACCCCAAATTCCGTGTTCCGGCGTGGAAGCAGTTTCATTAAGTTTTATGATAATAGAACAAAGGAAAGTCACTGTGATGCTTGGCATTGCTACACACTGTGAAACCTCAGCCACGATCTTTACTGGGTTTGGGCGGAGCATTCCATTCCCCAGTCCAGACCCTGTAGAGGGACATTCAGAGAAGCTGGTGGCTCTCAGGAGCCCACAGGTATGGGCGGCCGCCTCCAAGGGTGGCCCCCTTTGCTCACCAGAAAGTGCTGGGATGGGGTGGGGCCTGTTCCACCAGTTGACACAGTTCTTTGTCCCTTGGGCACTGGAGCTATTTTCCTATGAATGCTCTTTGCAAATCATCTCTGTGCTTCCTAAGACTTAAATCCCACAGGACCCAGCCACTGAGTCCATATGCTCCATTCAAACCAAGCCCACAGCATCCATTAGCTCCTTTCTGTCTGGAAAAAAGACCCTAGGATGTTTACAGCCCAGAGCGCAGATAGACTCTGAATCTGCAGGGTGCTTTCCCTCCTGTTAACACTCTTTGGACCCTCTGTCTGGCAAGGGTTTGAGGGGTCCTCAGCTACAGAGTCCCCTCCACAGCAGCAGGAGGACACTGCTGGCCACCCGAAGGTCCACTTTCTACACCCCAGCAATGCAAGGCCAGAACTGTCAAAGACTCCAGGCCCAGACATCTGAGGTCGTCTCTGCCTTCAGGGAGAGCCTGCTGGGAGTAGTCTGCTGGGGTGCCCAGGGAGGGAGACAGCTGCCTCAAAGCTCTGGGTCAGCCAGTGTCCCCTAAGTCATTGCCACCCACTGAAGCTATGTCACAGAATGTGAACTCAAGTGGCATCTGCTGAGAGCTCTACCACTGAGTTTATCTTCTGATTTATTTTGGAACTGCGCCCTTTGTGAACACAGCTTAGCAGGACTCCCCCTGGGAGTCGCTCAGGCATCTATTCCTGTCCCTTGCTGTGTTAGAACTGTGCACAGTAGGACACAGCCCTGTGACCATAAAACTGTCACTTCCTTGTAAGATCTGCTCTAAATTAATCTGAACAATTCTCCCTTATGATTTAGTACTTGTCCCAAACACAGGGATTATAATTATAGCACATTTATTAAACTTTGTATGCCAGGCATGCCCCTCAACACCTTAATAACATAATTTCTTTTTTTTTTTTTTTTTTTTTTTTTTTTTTGGTCTTTTGCGAGAACAGGGTCTCCCTGTAGCCCCAGCTGTCCTGGAACTCACTCTGTAGACCAGGCTGGCCTTGAACTCACAAAGATCCGCCTGCCTCTGCCTCCCAAGTGCTAGGATTAAAGGCGTACACCACCATGCCCAGCTTAATAACATAATTTCTTTATTCCTCAAGAAAACTCTGATAGGGTAGTGCTGTCATCTCATTTCACAGATGAGTATTAGGGACCCCAGTGTCTCCAGCCTGGCGCCCCTAGAGCCTATGAGTGCCCACTGTTCCTTCCGATGCCTGGGTTAGTCCTGCCTCATGTCATTCATTTCCTGCTTGAGCAAGCAAAGGTCAGGGGGCTGAGGACATCCCCCAACCCCTGCCCCCTGAACTTTGGCATTCAAATGGGCCAAGCTCCAGTTTATAAACCTACCTGGTTTCATACCACCTTGCCCCTTGGCCTCCACCTGCTGGTCACTCACGATGCCAGTCAATGCTTCCTTATGTAAATGCTTAAGAGCACTGGCTGCTCTTGCAGAGGACCCAAATTTAATTCCCAGCACCCATGTGGCAGCCAACAACCGTCTATAACTTCAGTTCCAGGGGATCCAAGGCCCTTTTCTGACTCTGAGGGCATTGCAACACACAAGTGCCCTTATATACATGCAGGTAATACACTCATACACATAAAATAAAAATAATAAAATAAATATTTAAACAAAGAAATAGCCAGGATGCCCTAGTGCCTGTGAGTTAGTGAGAGTCATGTTTGTTACAAGTGATGCTAATACATCACTGTGGACTGAAGTCTTGTCTCCACGAGAGTCATTCTTGATGTTGCATTCCACGGGTTTTGATAAATATACAACGACATGTATCATTGCATGAATATAATCGAACTCACTCTACAGACATTATTAGATTCCTGAACTTTGATATATTTCATTTTCTCCTCCCTGTTCTATTGTTTTGACTGAATTGCTTTTCCTCTTGACCCTCATGCCTCTGATTTGGAAACAACACTGCTGTCCTATCAGCTCAGCTGGGCAGGGACAACCTTGTCTTTATACCGAAGGGAGTGGGTGTTGACTGGATGACTGTTTCAGGGCAGGAGTATCTTGCCTTTTCCATTTTAGTTTGACAATGTCTTTTCCCAGATTTTAATCTGCAGGTGTGAACCATGAACTGATTTCACACTTATTTAAAAGTATTCCTGGGGCTGGAGAGATGACTCAGCGGTTAAGAACACTGGCTGCTCTTACAGAGGACCTGGGTTCAATTCCCAGCACCCACATGGCGGTTAACAGCCATCAGTAACTCCAGTTCCAGGGGAATCCAACACCTTCTTCTGACCTCCATGGACATGCCACGGCATGGGTGCACTTATACACATGCAGGCAATACCCCTATACACTAATTTTTTTTTTTTAAGTACTCCTTTTCTTCCCCAGGCCAGATTCTTAGAAGAGACACTTGGACAGCATCTGGACCTCAGGGCTAAGTTCTGGGTATTTTTGCCCTGTGTTTTGATTTTTTTTTTTTTTTTGTCTCAGGGTTGTTTTTGTTTTCAGTCAGTCTCCTGTACCCCAAGCTGGCCTCGACCTCTCTATGCAGCTAAGGATGACCTTGAACTTCTGATTCCCTCCCACCACCACCAAATGCTAGGATTCAGCTAGGTAACACCACACCCAGTTTCTGTGGTTCTGGGGATTCCAGGGCTTTTTGCTTTCTAGACAAGCACTCTACCAAACTCTACCAAACTGAGCCACATCTCCAGCCCAGGGCCTTTCTTGATGAACCTGTTGCGGCCAGCAAGGTCCTTTACACACATACTCTTAGGGGGCCTTACTGTGCCACAGAGACTCTGCCTTGGCGTCCAGTGGCACTGTCACTTCAGCCTTCCCGGACAAAGGTCTCTCGAAGCATCTATGCTTTGGGCTCCTGGGTGCACAACTGCTCAGTACTGTTGGCCCCACCCTGCATTTTCCATTCTTAAGAAGCTCCTCATTGGAAGTCTGCTGTGGTTGGCTGGCTTATTTAATTAACCTCTGCTGCCTCCCCCTGAGAAAGCACACCCATTTCCAGAAAGTGGTTTGGATTTTGGTAGTGTTTGGTTTGTCTGTTGTCATTGTTTTATTTTGTTTTGTTTTGTTTTAAGATAGAGGGGGCTTACTTTGTAGCACAGGCAGGCCTGGAGCTCACAGTAATCCTTCTGCCTCAGTCTCTCAACAGCTAGCATTACAGATGTGCCCCACTACACTTGGCTCCAGAGATCTTTTTGTTACTCTTTTGAGACACAGTCTGTATAGCCCTGGTTGGCCTGAAATCTACAGAGATCCACCCGCTTCTGCTCCCTGAGTGCTGAGATTAAAGATATACACAACCATGCCTGGTCAGAGATCATTCTGAATGACAGGGCACACTCTGAGTCCCTCTTCCTCGACAACCTTTTTTGGGTGTAGCCCAAGAAGACCTTTGTCACACCATAGGTGAGGGACATGTCACCCCTCCTTTCCTGCTTTGGTCAGGGTCCCAGACTCTGGCATCCTGAGTCTCAACAAAGCTCTAGTCTCTTTACCACCTGCCCCCCACTGCCGGGAACTCTAGCATTAGGAGCCCTGAAGCTCAGGTTTCAGCAGACCTTTCCTACCTGCCCCCAACACCTGAACTGCTGGGTCGATGCAGCTGGGGCTCAGAGAGGCTGAGCTGCAGTAACGAATGGACCCCAGAGTGCTCTGACTTCATCACTACTTTATCATAGGAGAGGTGTATCCTAGATCACCTCAGTTTCCAGGATGGATGGACCGGGTCGGCAGGTGCTCTGCCCTGCATGGTAACTCAGTGATCCGGGCTCCTTTGGGGAATAAGCACTTGGAGGAGCTGCGCTGCTGGCTCTAATACTCCTAGTACTCCATTGGCTAAAACTGAGTCCTGTGGCCACCTCTAACAGCAACAATGGCTGGAAAAAGTTGCCTAGCTCTTGGCCAGCGAGAAGCAAGGAACCAACAGTCTCTGTGATAGACTCCTCTTCTTCCAGTGCTGCCCACTCTTCCCTTCCTACTGCCCAAGTTGTCACCTGTGAGAGGCTATCACTCTGGCACCAACACAATCAAGAGACAGCCACCTCCAACGTCTGAGGAACTAGGAATAGAATCGAATCAGGGCACCAAGGAGTAACGGTTGCTGTCCTGGAAATGCACATACCCCAGCGCTGGTCCACATTAGCATTCCTGGAGTTTTTTGATTGTTTTGAAATGTATTGAATATGCTGTTGTTCATTATATCCAGGCCTCACCGATGGGTACCCGCTCCAGGGGAAATAAGAACGAACCTTAGCAAACGTCTTCCTCCTGCACAAATCCATTTCAGAGCCTCCAGCTCAGCCTCAGTCTTGCAATACTAACCTTTGGGTAGATTGTCTGGAGCTCATCCAGACACTTTAGTCTTAATGACATTGTAACCAAGAAATAGAAGCAGACTTGGGGTCACAGGCCTGGACATGAAGGCCCTGTGGCCTCCACCCAAGATAAGTCTGGTCTCACCTATCAGGGAACAACAGAAGTCAGGTTGATTAAGGTAACATTGGACATTTATTTTAAGCTTCACAGAATAATCGGAAGGAAAGAAGAAAAGAAGGCATCAAAGATGGCATTGAATAGAAACTGTGAGGTTACCTGTGGACGTAGCCACCTAGCTTAGAATGAGATTCCTTCCCCTTCCCTCCCTCCACCTCCTTCTCTTTCTCTCTCTCCCCCTCCTTCCTTCCTTCCTTCCTTCCTTCCTTCCTTCCTTCCTTCCTTCCTTCCTTCCTTCCTTCCTTTTCTCCTCCTAAGTTTTTAATGTCCCCTGAGAGACACCCCCCCCCCGCCCTTGTCCCTCAGGGAAACCATCCTGTTTGTGACTTCCCAGGATTACTTTCTTATCTAGGTCCCATCTCAGACTTCCCCGCAGGCTCCAGGTGGGCACAGCAAGCAAGAAGCCCCCACTGACCCATCTCTCCATCAGCACAGATACTCTATGTCCAAAGCAGAATGGAACTTTCTCCACATTTCTAGAATGATATTGTAGCTAGGCCAAGTTTTGCTGTGGTCTTGTCTCGTGGACTGGTAACACTAATCCAAATACGTGGGCGACATCCTCTGTTCTCACCCATCGAGGCCTCTCACACGTGGTCCCTAATGACTAACTTTGTTCTCTCACAACCTCTTGGCCTCATGTCTTCCTCCTCATCTCCATTCCTGCTGTTGAACCCCAGCACGGACTACCATTTGCTGAGCCATCTCCCTCATAAGTTTAATTTCTTCATACTCTGGGACAGTGGTTTCTTGAGAAATGATCCCAGGAAAGAGATGCCAACTTCCTGGCTGAGCTATGTTGGAGCCTTGCTAAAGAAAGGGAGGGAACTAGGAAAGGCTGAGCCCGGAGCGCCTTGTGGCAAAGAGCTGGCAACACGCATGTGCATCATAGCAGTCACAGTGCCCGGGTGGAGGGCATGTGGCAGCAAGTGCTCCTGACAGCGGCGACCCTAGGTGAGGTGGAGGCCTCGTCTGCGTATAGACCCTTCTTTTCCCTAGCTCCCCTTTTCTTCCCCTTGCAATCCACTCTTCTCAATTTAACAGACAAAATCCTTTGTCAACTCCCTCAACCATCTGACTTCCTAGTATGAACTGGAATTCCAGTCAGCACTGGAATCTCCTTGTATACCACTTAGCTGTCTGTCCTACTTGGTTTCTGAGTCAATCCTGACCACCACTGCTAAGATGGGAAGACTCCTCTTCCTTGCCTAGGCTCCAGAGCTACTACTGCCATAGGATCCTAAGAACCTCCCAAAGCTGGAGAGATGGCCTAGCGGTTAAGAGCACCGACTGCTCTTGCAGAGGACCTGGGTTCGATCTCCAGCACCCACATGGCGGCTAAGAACCGTCTGTAAGTCCAATTCCAGGAGAAATCCAGTTCCTCTTCTGACCTCCGCAGCATTGCACGACATGGGTGCACAGACCTACATGCAGACAGTACATTCATACACATACAGAAATAAATAAAATTTAAAAAAAAACTTAAAAAAAAAGAATAAACTTAAAGAGGCAAAATTTCTTTTGGCTCAGTTTCAGAGTTTCCTTCCATGCTCAGCTGACTCCATCAGTTCTAAGTCTGTAAGGCAGAAACTTCGTGGCGGAAGGGCATGGTGGAGGAAAGCAACTCACAGCAGCCAGGAAGCTCCAGATGTGCCCCTCTAAGGTACGCTAGTTCCTCCAACCAGGCCCCACCTCCTTGTTTACACTGCTTCCCAATAAGGCCACCAAATTTTTAATCTACTGATGAATTAATCTATTGAGTCAGAGGTATCATAATTCCATCATCTTTCAATGATTAGATCTACTAGATGGGGTCCAAGTCTTCAACAAAATGAGCCTTGGGAAGACACATCCTATTCAAGCCCTAACAGAATGGATTTCCTCTTTCTGTACCCTGGGACTCCACTTTGACCCTAAAGCCAGGCCTGCAGCTAACGCCTGGCCTCTGCATGCCCTGGCCGTCTGCTCAGCACTACAGTCTACAGAGTAGGGGCCGCAGTGGCCTTCTACAGAGAGTACGTACCGGTGAACAGCTGCCCACCCACAAGCCAGGTTGTCAGTGTCCTCATCATGCTCCTGAGCCCTCTACAAATTCTTCCTAGATCATCTGCTAGAGTCCCGCATCAGGCCAATTCCATCCTGTCAAGGCCAGCCTTCTGAAGGTGACCTCTGCCTGGCCTCAGTTGTCCTGGTGACTGCCTCTCGCTATTCCAGAGCTTAGGTCCTGCTGACACTCCAGTATGCAGTGTTAGTGTGTCTCCTACCCCCAGATTCAGTGCTGTTCACCATCAAGGTCCTCTGCCTGTGCGTCTGTTCTGTGCTCCTTCTGAGAGCCTCCTCTACACCCCCCTCCCCTAGATTGGACCCTCACTGGACCGAATGCCTGGACCACATACTCCATCCAAGACACAGTGGCTTGGACTCCCATAGACATCTTTCTGCTTTTCCCTGGCTTCCACCTACATCAGCAGTCTACAGCGGGCTTCGTTCTTATAGCTCAGACCCCCTTTTACTGATCTCTTCTTCTCCCTAAGGCAGGATAGAGAGAAAGAGAAATGTAGGGGACATGAGAGAGGAAAGGAGCCCCTATCCCAGAGTCTGAGCAAAGCCTCTTGTCATGTGAGAAGCAAGAATTCCAGCACAATTCATAACATTTGCTACAAAGGCTACTGACCCAAATTAATATTCTTTTCACACATAGATATTTTATGTTAAATTAGCAATGGCCCAAGCTTAAGGCCCGAGTGTATATGTGTATATGTGTATATGATGTGTATATGTGTATGTGTGTATATGTGTATATGATGTGTATATGTGTATGTGTGTATATGTGTATGTGTGTATATGTGTATATGATGTGTATATGTGTATGTGTGTATATGTGTATATGATGTGTATATGTGTATGTGTGTATATGTGTATGTGTGTATATGGGCAGGGCCTCATTCTTTTCCCCAGACATCACCTGAGAATCTCAAACAAGACTGACTTGTTTGACTACTGAGAATTCCTGCAGACAGAGCATCCTGTCCGACCCTGACTCAGCTGTGGCTGGGCCTTGGCCTTTCTGCCCCTTGCAGCAAACCCTGGGGAGGGACTTGCAGCCCTGAAACTCCTGGCCAGTGTTCCCTCCTGAGTTTGGCAATGTGTTCCATGTCATTCTGACTGTTTGGGTATTCTGTAAATACTGGTTGGGCAAAACTAGCACCCAGGGGTCTAGAGACAGGGCTCAGAAGAGTTCTTACTACTCTTTGAGAGTTTGGTTCTAAGCACCCATATTAGGTGGCTCATACCCTCCTGTAACTCTAGCCCCAAAGGATCTGACACCTTCCTCTGGTCTCCCTGGACACCTGCATGCATAAACACACACACACACACACACACACACACACACACACACACACACGAACACACATGCACATAATTTAAAAAATTTTTAATCTTTTTGGTTTTTGAGGGGAGATAATTTTGAGGCAAGGTCTCCCTATGGTCCCAGTTTGCCTGAAACTCACTATGTAGACCAGGCTGGCCTTGAACTCATAGCGATCTACCGCCTCTACCTCCTGAGTGCTGGGCCTAAAGATATGTGCCACCATACCTGGCTAAAAACTGAAAATCTTTTTTTTAATTTATTTTTTAATTTAAATATTTTTAAAGGCTGGAGGGATGGCTCAGTGGTTAAGAACTGGCTGTTCTTACAGAAGACCTGGGTTTGAATCCCAGCACCTACATGGTAGCTAACAGGCATCTGTAACTCTAGTTCCAGGGCATGCCCTCTTCTATCCTCTGTGGGCACTGCACAACATGGGCTCACTTACATAAATGCAGGCAATACACTAACATACATAGAAAATAAATAAATAAATAAATAAATAAATAAATAGAATTAATTTTTAAAATGGGGACTGGAGAGATGGCTCAGCAGTTGGAACACTTACAATGCTTTTTCAGAGGACTTAGGTTTGATTCCCAAGTTAGCACCCACATGGCAGCTAAAAATCATTTGTAACTCCAGATCCCAAGGGGAATCTGACACCCTCTGGAACTACACATATGCAGGCAATACACTCATACACATAAAATAAAAATAATAAATAAAATATTAAAAAAAAACCAAAGGGCACAATATTACATACAAAACCTAGCATTCTTGAAAGCAGGGCCCCTATGTTATGTTTCTTGGGGATCATACATTGCCTTGAACCATCCTATACCTGACAGATGTTTGATAGATGACATCACAAACTTGGGCTGCATCTGCAGAAGGACAAAGAAAAGGAGGCAGAAGTCTCACTGCTCCTTAGGCAGTCAGTGGAGTTGGAAGAAGCTGTGTTGTTCTGTTCACAATGCATAGATTCTCAATGCAGGCAGAGGTACCCACCATGACCCAGGAAAGCAGACACAGGTGGGTTTTCTTTGAGCCCATACTGATACATAGACAAAGATGACCTTGAGTAGCTATTAGGTTGGAGCAGACAGAACATGTTATGCAGTTCTGGGTTATGTTATTGGGATAAGCATCATGTTACTGTTCTTGGTGTGCTCTGTGGGGACGGAAGGGCTAGAAAGCTCCCAGAGAGGTCTGAGTCCCCAGGAGTATCACAAGGAGACTGTCCCATATCAAAGGTCACAGCCAAGTCTTAATGAGATGATTGTCGGTTCCCTAGTGGCTTGCTTGGTGGGATCCCTGCAGCTCCTGACTAATGTTGACCCCTGGAGCCTCCTACCTTGCAGAGGAGGGTGTGGGAGCCAGTGTCTGGGCTGTCTCTCTGACTTACTTAAGGAGAGGAGGCATGTTGAGCCACCACACTTGCTGGAAATGGGCTGACCTTGCTTCTCAGAATTCCTGGACTCTATGCCTCCTGAAGGCTTTGGGGTCTGTCAGCCTAAAGAAAAGTCCAGCTTTGAACAAGGCCAGGAGGAAATTTAAATGCTCTGGACATGATTTTCTTATAAATCAAATTCCCAAAGGAAACCAGAGAAGACTTACGGGCCTCAGTTACACAAGCAAACAAGTGTAACTATCTCCACAGGGGGAAAACATTCTAGAGACATGTGTGACACTGTCCCCAGCCCCCATCAGACTACTGAAAGAAATGGTCCCTAAGAAACTGGAATTTCCCGAGGAGGTTCATGCTGGAAAAGTGGGAGTAGGAAAAAGCCGAGGGAGGCCTGGTACCCACTAGAGTACCAGGTCTCTGGAAAGAGGTTTTACACCGTTCCAACAACCTGTCAGACAGCCTTGCTGCAGAGAAGAGATATGATGGGTCAGTGATGGACAGACAGCATGTTGGCCAGGACTTTTCAGCTCCGAATACCTCTTGCCCTCTATTTAAGGCTAAATCTCAAGTCAGGATCCTGAAGCTAGACTTAGTGGCTCCTTGGATGTATTAGTTACTTTGTGTGTTGACATGACAAAACACCCAACAACAATCAATTTAAGGAAGAAAGGGTTTATTTTGGCTCACAGTCTTAAGGGATACAATCCATCAGGAGAGGGGAGGCTGGATGGATGGCCAAACAGCATACACAGTCAGGAAGTGGAGAGTGAACTGGAAGTGGGGCCCAGCTATAAAACCCCAAGCCCCCCCCCCCAGTGACTCACTTCCTTCAGCAAAGCTCCACCTCCTAATGGTTCTACAACCTTCCAAAACAGTGAGACCAGCTGAGGCCGAAGTGTACAAACACATGAGCCCCTGGGGGACATTTCACATTCCAGAGCTTCACTAGAGCTTGTACTCCTTTCCCCAGTGAAGCCATGTTGGGTTAAGTCTCTATTCCCTGCTTTTCCCTAGTTCCTATCTGTCTAATTGGCCTATTGAGGACAGTCCCTGGGAACAGTAGTGGACTCTCCCTATCCTGTGCTGGGAAATGCACAGAACACAGTGGGAACTGTGGGAATTATTGGCCTATGAGGCTTGTTGACACCTACAAAAACAAAATCACCTTTATAGATTCTCCTCAGCCCAGAAGTACTCACATAGCTTTTGGTTCAGGTCAGCCTCTCTGCTGGGATGTGAGTATTCAAAGCAGCCCCAAGGCCTAGGGGTTTTCAGCATAGGTGGAGAACTAGACAAGCAAAGAGAACAGGACGGGGAGGGGTGGTTCCCCAAACAAGTACCTTTCCTATGTGGCTAAAAAGGATCTTAAAATATAAAAAAAAAAATGTTTTTTCTCAAATTACCTTTATTTACTTATGTGTGTATTTGCAAGTGGTGGTGGCAGCATTGTGCACATGTGGAGGTCGGAGGGTAATTTGCAGGAATCAGTTCTTTCCTTGTACCATGTGGGTCCTAGAGATTGAACTCAGGTTTTCAGGCTTGGCAGCACATGCCATTGCCCAGTGAACCATCTTGGCAGAGAAGTTCTTGAAGGGACAGGGCTCGGGGTCTTACTTTGAACCTATATCTCCAATTTTTCAGCATCTTAATGTTTATGTTGACACACACAAAACAAAACAACAGTACCCCCCCCCCCACACACACACACAATACAGGTCTCTTCTTAAAGGGAGACAGAAGAATTAAAGAGACATGGGCCCAAGAAAACAGACCTAGGTCTCCCCACTATTGTGTTCCAGTGTGGTAACAATTTCAGGAAATTCTGAAATAACAGACAGGGAAAGTTATCAATCAAGACAATTGTTTAAAATATTGGTGGGAGCATCAGGTGGACAGCTACAGCGAAGCGAGGATCTGTTCTAGGCTTCAGATGGGATCTGATGACCTTCTTAGCTTTAAGTCTGAAAGCTAGGGGTCTGTTTGTGCATCTAAGAAAGATTTACCTGATAGTCATGAGGATGTTAGGTCACACAGTTAGGCAAAGAATGGTCATTTAGAGACTAAGATAACCCAAGATACTTTGGCTCTTTTGGATGCTACACAATCACAAAATTCCTAATCAGCCTTGTTACAAGTTTAATGTAGGTGTGGCTTTTTTTTTTTCTGGGAACTTCAGTTAATATTTATATAATTGAAATTTGTCTTTGCTTGAGTACTTAGTTCTAAACAACAGAAATAAACCTTAGCCAGGTGTGGTGGCGCACGCCTTTAATCCTAGCACTTGGGAGGCAGAGGCAGGCAGATCTTTGTGAGTTCAACGCCAGCCTAGTCTACAGAGTGAGTTCTAGGACAGCTGGGGCAACAGGGAGACCCCGTCTCAAAAAGACCAAAAAAAAGAAAGAAATAAACCTTAGACAATTCGAGATTAAAAAAAGTCATAAAAATATCACTGGAAGACAAAAGGATGAGAAAATAGTAGAAAGCATGAGATGCGAGAGCAGAAGCGCCAGGTGACCCCTAAGGACAAGCTGGCGAAGGCCCTGCCGTCTCCACCTCAAGGTTAGTGTTTCAGGCCTTGTATCACTCGCACCACTGGAACTGGACTGGTGCTCCAGGGCCTGAGCCTGTGCTAGGGTCATGGCTTCCCACCATTCCTGCTTCTTTGTATCATCAATTTCCTAGCTGCAAGGGAGGCTGGAAAATAAGCATATCTGAATGGTTCTGGTTTTGGTGAGAGGCAGGCACCTTTGCACAAGGCAGGAGATTCTCTTAGGCACAGGGAATAAGTCACATGCAGAGCAACTGAAACAAATGGTGCATGTTCACAGCAGCTTCTATATGTTGTGTGGGAACAGGGAATATGAGTGTGAAAGAATAACCATTGGTATCATTTTTAGAAGGAACTTTGGAGAACTGCAATTGTGGAGGTTATCAAGTCAATATTATTCTCTGTGGGAGCTGGGGAAGTCTGTTTGAAAAGGGGAATCTTGAAGAATGTGGAAAGGATGAAGGACCCCAGGCTGAGGAAATAACAAGAGGAAGAATTAGATGGATGGGGTATGGAGAGTGGTGGGAGACAGCCTGACATCTCTAACAAGCCAGCCCTCTCCAGGTTAAGGATCCCACATACTGAAACCCATCAGGCTCTTCAGTATTACTCAGAGGTCCTAGCTGCCATTAACCAAGAGTGACACATCTATTACTCTTTTGAGAAAATAAATGAAAAGGGATCAGTTTTGAAAGCCAACTATATCACACCTGGAATAACTATGTGCTGAAATTTGTTGCTACTAATTGCTCAGTATAATTATTGACCTCAAATTTCAGAGCTAACCAGGTGAATAGATTACCCAAACTGAAAATGTTAATTACTTTATGCTTGTTATTTATTTATTTTAAATGTTTTTAAATTTTATGTGTGTGTGTGTATGTGTGTGTGTATGTGTGTGCGTGTGTGTGTGTGTGTGTGTGTGTGTACATGCAGGTGCACCTGTGGACTCTAGAAGAGGGTATCAGAGCCCCTAGAGCTGCAGTTACAGGTGGTTGTAAACTGTCCAACATGGATACCAGGAACCAAACTCAGGTCCTTTGCAAGAGCAGCAAGCGCTTCTACGTATTAACTATCTCTCTTTTAATTATCAATGACATATACTATCTTTCATACTCTTCTATAGACATAAGAAGCAACTATGACCTCATAATCCCAATACTGGTAGACGTCAGGGATCAATTAGTTAGCTTTGATTCCCAGCTCCACCCAGATCTACTGAATAAAGTCTTTCTTTTTTTTTTTTTTCTTGTCTTTTAAAGACAGGGTCTCCCTGTAGCCCCAGCTGGCCTGGAACTTACTATGTAGACCAGGCTGGCCTTGAACTCACAGAGATCTACCTGCCTCAGCCTCCCCAAGTGCTGGGTTTAAAGGTGTGTGCCACCACACCTGGCTCTTCCTCTTTTTTGATAAGATAATTTGCAATTAAGGAAATGCAAATTAAAACCATTTTAAGATATCAAGAAAACAAATGATACCAAGTGCTGGAGAGGTTGTAGGGAAAGGGGAACACTCATCCACTTCTGGTGGGAATGTAAACTGGTACAGCCATTATGGAAAGCAGTGTGGAGAACTCTTGGAAGACTCAGAATGAACTTGCCACCTGACCCAGCCATACCTCTCCTGGGTATGTACCCACAAGACTCATCTTGCCGCAGAGATACATGCACAGCCAAGTTTATTGTAGCTCTCTTCACAATAGCAAAGAGCTGGAACCAACCCAAGTGCCCCTCAACTGAGGAGTGTATAGAGAAAATGTGGTACATCTACACAATGGAGTTCTATGCAGCGGTAAAGAAAAATGACATTATGAACTTTGCAGGTAAATGGATGGAGCTAGAAGATATCATGCTGAGTGAAGTAACACAGTCCCAGAAAAACAGACAAATGTCATCCCTCATCTGTGGATTCTAGCACCAATTACCTAATTGTTTGGCAAACTGAGCAATGTGAATATGATCTGAAAACAACTGTGCTTTTATATTATAAAATCCCTTAAAAAATAAATAAAAATTAAAAGAAAATAAAATAATTTGCAGTTTTTTCCCCACTCTCCTACTTACAAACCACCACTGCCTTCATACTGTGCTTGGAGATAGGATAATATTGGAACTTGCCTTTTTCCCCATGCTGATAATTTTGGGAACTTTTTAAATAGGATGTTTTAAATCATTTATATTTATTTTAATTGTTGATTTGATTATTTCTTATATGTTTAGGTTTTCCATTCTATGATTCTGCCCACCTTCTTCCTTCTCTTTTATTTGTAATCAAATGATTTTTTTTTTTTTTTTTTTTTTTTTTTTTT
>VZQC01008018.1:80546-101899 GCA_009823505.1 Rhizomys pruinosus
GGTCTTTTTGAGACAGGTCTCCCTGTTGGCTCTGGCCGTCCTGGTACTCAACTTGTTAGACGCTGGCTGGCCTTGAACTCACAGAGATCCACATGCCCTCTGTCTCCCAGTGCTCGATAAACGGTGTGCACCACCACACCCCTGGCCTCAATGTTTATTTTGGTTAACAATTTAGTTTAACTTTATTGACTAGCTTTGGCTTTTTGCCAAGAGTCCAAAATATAAACAAATGCCAGAAATTTAGGTTTCCTTGCCTCTTTTGTTTGTCACAGTTTTGTCAGATGCCCAGGGGATCTGCCCCCTCTTCGCCCTCCCAGCATGCACAACATGGGTGCACAAAACTACATGCAGACAGTAACATTATACACATACGAAAAATAAATAAAATAAAATAAAAATTTAAAAATATTCATGTATAAATAGCTTCATGTGTAGGCAGTAACCATAAGAACAAACCTGGATACTATTATACAATTCAGCAATAACTGGGGTGTGCTGAGTGAAATGGAGTTGATCCCTTGAAACTTCAGAGGAGAGTGTGGAAATCCAAGGAGAGCTGCTGAAGGCGTAGACACAGCCTTGATGGTTGGTGGTAGGCTCCTTCACAGCATTTCTGCCTTTAGAATTCAGCTATTTCCCTCCTCCACCCTCCCTCTCTCCAGCATGGAATCCCACAGAGCTAGCCAGAGGACCATCCTCAATCACCATTTTTAGCATGTCTCAAAATGCTTTTAATGCCTCTCAGTGCTCTCAGAAGAAATCCCAATCTGACATCTTGGTTCCTAGGGTCAGGATTCTGACATTTTACGTACTATCACTTCAGCTTAAACTCTTCTGTGTCGGTCCAACTATCTGCCACTTGACCAGATACTTAGGACTATAATCTAAGGGGAAGGATGCTTATTTTAGCTCACAGTTTCAGACAGCTTGGTCTGTCATGCTGGGGACGGTGTGCAGAACAGCTCATATCCTGGTATCCGGGAAGCAGAGACATGCTGTTTCTAGTTTGGAAATTGCTTCTTTTTTTTTTTTTTTTTTAATTTTTCACTTCACCTCACCATGTTCAGAGGAGGTGTCCCCTCTAGAGATGGCCCTCACCATGTTCAGAGGAGGTGTCCCCTCTAGAGATGGCCCTCACCATGTTCAGAGGAGGTGTCCCCTCTAGAGATGGCCCTCACCATGTTCAGAGGAGGTGTCCCCTCTAGCGATGGCCCTCATCAATGCACTCAGAGATGAGCTCTACTAAGTGCTCTCAATTGAGAGCAACCCTCACATCTCTCTTCACTGTTCTCTCTGGTCTCTGACCCCACAGTGACCCCAGCTCTATGGCTCAAGCCTTTGGCCATTCCCTCCCTGCAAGTCCCAGGACCACTGTATTAGTTTCTTGTTGCTACTGTGACAAATCTTCTACAAAATTTCTTTTATGTTTTCCATAAAGAAAACACCTTTTTTCTGTCTGAGTTGTGGGGGCCAGCAGCTTTCAGTCAGTTCTAGGGGGACAAAGTCAAGGTGCCAGCTGGCTTGGTTCCTTCTGGAGACTTTGAGGATGGAATCCATTTAGCTTCTGTACTTTCTGTCTTGTGTTTACTTTTTCTTCAGAGTCCATCACTCCAATCTCTGCTCCACCCAAAGCCAAGGCTTTACAACCTCCAATTGCCCTTGGGCACATTGGTGGTGCCTACTTGCCTTTACGTGAAGGTGGTGGCTCGGTTGCAGAGAATGAACATCACAATAATATTTTCAGTTTATGCCAAAAAGATATGGAACACAACCCTGAGAATGTGGACTTACGCACCATCAAAGTTTATGAATTGGCAAGAAACACAAACATTCATACCTCCTGGATCTGTATTTTATCACAAGCTGCATGTGTTTATCTCTGACGAGGCTAACCTAGTTTAAATTATTTACACTAACACTTATAAGCCACCGAAACATTCCTGCAGATTGGGGTACAGAAGAAAACAGGCCTAAGATTTGGGTATGGTGGGCGGGCTGCACTTAACATTTGTTGGCCACAAGCTCTGTGTTTCCTGGGGTGTCCCCTTGCTGTGTGGTCGAGGTAAAGTGGGTAGAGGAGGTGTCTGAGTTTCTGTTGGATGGTAAAGGGTAGAAACAAGCCAGGGAGGTTGCTCAACTCTCAGAAAGCGTGTGTCCCTTTGAGTTTGCAAATGCCAAGGCATTGAGGGCTGGCTGGGCCCTGAATGAAGGCCACAGGGCCACCTTAGCTCTCTCCACCTCTTTAGGCGAGGGCTACTGGTGGGTCACAGTCAAAGCACTGGTCCTGTCCGCTTTCCGTAGTGTATTGAGCCTTTCTCTGTGGTTGAATGGCTGCTCTTTCTACCGTGTCTCCTCAAGAAGTCCCCTTCTATCTTCCATGTCCCCTCTTCCCCTGCTCTGCCCCTCTCAACTTCTCTTTCCCTGTCACTTCCTGTACCAGAGTCCTGTGTCCTACCGTCATCTTGAGCAGGAAGAAGGTCACCACAAGATGGATCTGGGAATGAAGAGAGCCACATGCTTGATTGTGACATGCCACTCAGCTACCACTGGTCACGAAACTTGGATTTCTCTTCTCTATCATCAATTCTGACTTGACAGGTAGTTTAGGATCATGAGTAAGAACATATGAATAAAGATAGATTGAACTAATCCTGGCTCCACTGTTTATAAACTGCATGTACTTGAGCAAGCTCTTTAAGCTAACTCCTTCTTACTTTTCCTGTCTGCAAAATGAGACAACAGAGATGCCTACCTTACAATTATGAGAATGGAAATGAGGTCATGTGTGTAAGAAGCTTAGCAATTCCTTGTATACATACTAGGTGATCAACAAACATTAGCTGTTGTTATTATTGACAATTATATGATTGTAGAGGAGGGTTAAGAGTGTAGCTGAGTTGGTAGAGTGCTTGCCTAGCATGCACGAGACCCTAGGTTTGATCCCCGGAATCACATAAACCAGATATGATGGTGCACACATGTGATCCCAGAGTTTAGGATGAAGAGGCAGGAGGATGATATGTTCAAGGCTAGCCAGGACTACCTATATGAGTTCCAGGCCAGTCTGAACTACCTATATGAGTTCCAGGCTAGGTAGGGCAATTTAATGAGACCCTTCTCCAAAAACAAAAGAGAATAAAACAAAAAAAAATTGATAGAAAAGACAGGAACAATATTATATAAAGCATTTGGTTAGAGAATGCTGGTATGAAGCACTACATAATCTCCATCTTTCATGTGGCGTAGATGGAGGCTGATGGAAAACGTTCCTTTGTGTACCTGGGAATGTGGTCCTAACTGATGAAATTCCTCAGTCCTACCCCTAAACGCCTCCTGTGTCTCTAAGCAAATGAGAAGAATCATTCTTTGTACCTGACTTGCTTTCAGTGCACATCCAGCCCAAAGAAAAGTATTTCACTTGGGGGGCAGTGGTGCATGCCTTTAATTCCAGCACTCATTAGGCAGAGACAGGCTGATCTCTGAGTTTGAGGCCAGCCTGGTTTATGGAGTTCCAGGCTAGTCTGGGCTACATAGTGAGATCCTGTCTCAAAAGAAAGCAAACAAGCTATTTCCCACTAAGATGAAGGGGCTGGACCACCAAGCTTCATAGCACAGGACACACAATCCAGGGCAGCTTTGATTCAGTGAGCCAGTAGCCAGGCGGAGTCAAAAAACAACTTCCGATGGGTCTCAGGCCAGAGCCTTAAGAGAAGGAACTATTCAGGGCTGAAGTAAATGCAAACAGATCCCAGGGGTCTTGGTTGTGGATAATGTTTGTTTTACATTATGTGCAGATGTCTAGGTTGCAAGACACATGCTGTTAGCATCAAAAAGCATTTATAAAATTCTTAGCCAGGCTCTCACACTGGGTTAGGTACTGGGCTAAATCAAACTGAAACCAAATTGCAGGCCCTACCCTTTAAGAAAGGGCTGGCCAGTCCGGAGGTTCAAAAAAGTGGGAGAGAAATTTAAAAATAATGGAATCGCATGAGCAAGAAGGACTTTCCCAGTGTGCCCAGCTGTTTGCCAGCTCCGGGAAAATGCTGAGTTGTGGATACGACAGACAATCAGGGCGGTTTTGAAGGGCTGGCTTCGTAGAGGAGCCCAGCACAGGAGAAGCCCTGTTCCATGGCAGGTGCCGGCTTCCATGCTGGTCACCTAATGTGGTGAGCCTCTCATTGAGGGCGTGGAAGGTGAGCACGCCACCTCCCCAGAGCAGCCTCAGCCACACTGGGCTGCCCTTTCCTGGCTTTCTGTAAAACGTGAGCATCGATGTCCTCTATTAGGGATGACTTCCTGTTCTGGCAAACTCTGGTGTTTTCTCTACCCTCAAGTTTATATTTTTAGGTTTGACTTTGGGTATCAGGATAGAGCCCAAGGAGACCATGCTGAGAGCTTCAGTATCAGGTCGGCTCCAGACAACATTAGCTTTGCTTTGGGGGGATGCATGTGCTCAGCAGATTGTTCTGAGAAACAAGCTGTCCACAGAGATCATTCTTGTGAGCCAAAGAAGAAAATGTAGACAGGAGACCTTCAAAGAGCCGCTGTCATCAGCTGACTCATTCTCGAGAATGTCTACACGTGGGCTCAGAAAGCTGCACCATGGTAATATGTGTGGAGGGAGACAGCCCACTACCACAGAGCTCTATGGCTGAGGGACCACTATCTTTAAAGCAGTTAATAAGTTTGACCCTTGATGGGAAAAAGAATTGGAAAATAGAAGTAGAACACCTTGCCCACTCACTACTGTCCACTCCCCGCCACTTTTTAAATTATCCAGGGCAGATTTTTCTTTCTCTTTTGATTCTTTTTGAGACAAGTTCTCACTATGACCTCCTGGCTGGCCTCGAACTCACAGAGATCTGCCTCTGCTTCCACCTCCCAAGTGCTCAGATTAAAGGTGTGTACCACCATGCTGCAGCTTTCTTAAGCAAACTAGAGGTCTGAAATAACTAAAGGAACTGACAAAGTCTTGCCTGCTGACACATGAAAGCAAATAATATTGCCATCAAACCTTTACCAGTGAGGCCAGTCTGCAAGTCAGAGCAACTTTACTTTTTTTATTTACAAATATATTTTTTCCTTCCTTCCTTCCTTCCTTCCTTCCTTCCTTTTCTATTTACTCATTTACTTATTGATTGTGTATGAGTGTTTTGCCTGCATGACTGTGAAGTGCACCATGTGTGCACAATGCCTGAGGAGACCAGAAGGGGAGGATCAAGTCTACCTATCTACTATTTATCTATCATCTATCTTCTATCTATCATCTATCTACTATCTATCTTCTATCTATCTATTTACTCTCTACTATCTATCTTCTATCTATCATCTATCTACTATCTATCTTCTATCTATTTACTCTCTACTATCTGTCTTCTATCTATCATCTATCTTCTATCATCTATCTACTATCTATCATCTATCTTCTATCTATCATCTATCTACTATCTATCTTCTATCTTCTATCTATCATCTATCTACTATCTATCTTCTATCTATTTACTCTCTACTATCTATCTTCTATCTATCATCTATCTACTATCTATCTTCTATCTTCTATCTATCATCTATCTACTATCTTCTATCTATTTACTCTCTACTATCTGTCTTCTATCTATCATCTATCTTCTATCTATCTACTATCTATCTACTATCTGTCTTCTAGCTATCTTCTATCTATCCTCTATCTACTATCTATCTTTTATCTATCATCTATCTATCTACTATCCACTTACTATCTATCTTCTATCTATTTACTCTCTATCTATCTTCTATGTACTATCCATCTACAATCTATCTATCTTCTATTTATCATCTATCTATCTACTATCTATCTACTATCCATCTACTATCTATCTTCTATCATCTATCCATCTACTATCTATCTTCTATCTATCTATCTATCTATCTATCTATCATCTATCTATCATCTATCTATCTTATAGTCTTTTTAAGATATGGTCCCTTGTAGCCCAGCCAGCCTGAAACTTTCTATGTAGACCAGGCTGGCCTTGATCTTAGAGAGATCTGCCTGCCTCTGTCTCCCCAGTACTGGGATTAAAGGCATGCATCACCATGCCTGGCAATAAATAATTTTTATTAGGCACACCACATTTCCAAAGTCACATTGTTCATCCTACTTCATTCATTACTGGTAGAGAGTCTGTGGTTTAAAACAAGCTCACATATGTTTTCATGATTTCTTCCAACAATAATTTATTGAATGCTCACTGTAAGACAAGAATGGCTCAACACACCAGTGAGCACATCCTCTCCATGTAGAATCCCAGTGCTATAAATGCCCTACCTGAGACTTTATTGTATTTATTTTATTTTATTTTATTTCCTTGGATTCTAATGTGAGGTGGATTTGTTTTCTTCAAGCTAGACAACCTCGAAGTCTTCGGATAGCATAACTAAGTATTTGGAACATGAACAGGAACTCTCCAAGCGACTTCTATGGGGCAGCCACCCGAGGAGCCATCCCCCAACAGTCATGGCATGAGATAACAAACTCAAGGAAAAAAGCATGGGAAATCCGAATCTAATATGCAGAAGGAAAAAAAAAAAAGCCTGGAGAGAAATTCATAAAGATACGCCTAAGACTCAGGTGTGGGCTAGCAGTGTTGGGGCTCAGAATATCTGTGAGGAGTCATAAAGGGAGCTGTTAGTGGCTGAGTCCCTTGAAGGATCTCAACTATGAGCCACAGAGGCTGAGTCTGCTCATCAGGAAGGAGGGAGTTTATTAGAAGCAGATTGGCTGACTCACGGGGTTAATGGAGCCAGGAGAACCAATCTCACAGAAAAACAGAGCTGCCACCCAGAAGAAGCTGCCAAGGGAAAGATAACCAGCAAAGCCGTGCCGGTGACGCCATTTCTCTCCTATTCCTTTTTTTGGTCTTTTCGAGACAGGGTCCCCTGTAGCCCCAGCTGTCCTGGAACTCACTCTGTAGACCAGGCTGGCCTTGAACTCACAAAGATCCGCCTGCCTCTGCCTCCCAAGTGCTAGGATTAAAGGCGTGTGCCACCACACCTGGCTCTCTCCTATTCCTTCTTAAAGAAAGCTTTGGCCTCTGCCATGCTAGGAAAATGGGTTCTTCAAGGGTCTTAACCTCGAGGTCAAAGTCTAGTTGGGTAACTTGATCAGGGAACTCAGCTCATACCCATGGCCAGTGAGTATGCAAACCAATTTTTTCTAGTTCTCTTTCTGGTCCAAATGGGATTCATAAAGCTGTACACTTCCTCGTAGAGTAAAGTCACCGACCAGCCCGGAGACATGCCAATCATCCTGTCCACTCAACTCTGTAGGAAACCCCAAGTTAACAGCACCGCCCACCACTGTTACACACAACGTTTGACCAAAATGTTTTCCTGAATAACACAATTCTGCTCTCCCTAACAAGCCGCAGTGATTCCTCTTCTACCTGAAATTGGGCTAAACTCAAACTTGGAGTACTAAGGCTTCTGAGGTCAAACAAACTAGAAAATGAAAACATTTCTGCTTTGATTAGAAATGACTGGCAAGCAATGTTTGTGGCATGAAAACTTTAGGGAGCAATTGCTTGTTGATTAAGGAATTACCAAGTACCCAACGAGTGGACACCCTTTTAGCTTGCTTATCCCTCAGCCCCATGCAGAACTGCCTCTCCCACTTCTTCCAAGAGACACAGGGTTTGGGTTCTAGACCCAGCTGCCTCTTCAGGAGCCCTCAAGATGGGGGCATGCAGTGTAAACGCCCCTATGGCCTCTGAGCTGTGAGCACTGAGCTTTCCCAGTTGAGCAGCCCTAGCCAGACTGTGAAGCTCGCAGTCAGGGCCCACATTCCCACAATTCCTCTTGGCATAGTTTCCTCCGAAGCTCTCTCTGGAAAAGGACCATAGCCAAATATGAGGCGGGATAGTCACTCATCTCTTCACTTTAGATTTCCGTCAGAATTAGGAGGTTCTTCAGAGAACTGGCTTCTGGGGACCAAGGCTAAGGCTCAGAGTTTGAGGCAGGGCCTATAGTCTCTTGGGACAGAGATAGAACCAGTTCTAGAATCCAGGTCCAATGTGAGAATTCACTTCTCTAATCTCCCACGCAGTTCTCCAGCCTCCTGCTATAGTGCCTCCTCTTCAAGGATGTCTGCATTTTAACAGAAGACTTTGCCAAAGGATTGAGTCTCTTGCTGTGAAATGTTGGTAAGCCTTGTGCCCCCACGTTGCAGACTGCTGAGAGGGAGCTCAGTGCTCCCTGGGAATCCACATGGTACAGTGAACTGAGCTGGTAGCCCCTGGGATCTCACCTGGATATGCTCATGACTCCCTCTGCTCACAGCTACAGACAGGGAGGAAGGGAGCCCATTTCTACAGGAGTAAAGGGAGGCACTCATGGGCCCCAGCAAGCATGCTTCTTCACTCTTGATGCCCAGAGAGATGCCAGTGTCTCTGCCTGGCTGGCCAAGTTCCGCTTGTTACCAGCCACCTCAGTTTTCGAAGTGTCTGTTAGTGAAGGACACTCTATAGAATTTCAAGTTTCTTTTCCTTTGAAATGAGGGAGTTGAGTGCTATGGTGTTCGAAGCCTTTGTGGTCTGACTCTGTAAGAATCACAGTAGAGGAACCTGCATGTATGTAGGTACAGCATATACGTGCAATGTTCAGAGAGGCCAGAAGAGGACGATGGATCCCCTGGAACTAGAGTTATGGACAGTTGTCAGGTGCCATTAGGGTGCTGGGAACTGAATCCTCCTAATCCTCCCTGCCCTCTGCAAGAGCAACCAGTGCTCTTAATCATTGAGCCATCTCTTTAGCCCCATTAATCTGGATTCTAATCAGAACCAGCAGTCATGGCTTTGACATCCATCACTAAGACATTCAGGTGACAGCACTAGTTTAGCCATTGCATTAGGAGAGAACCTTTCCATACAGGGGGCACAGGGACACCCGTCTCGCATGTCTGTGCTCGTCCCCACCCATACAGCAGTCAACAGAGCTGAGGGCCCAGTGCAGAGCACTGATGCCCTGCCTGGCTCCCTCACTGCTCTTGTGCGCCTGTCAGCTCCACGTCTGAGCTTCCTCAGCCCTGTCATAAATGCTACATGGGGTTAATATTAATTCTCAATTAATAACTAATTAATTATTTTAAGACAGGGTCCCCCTGTAGTCCCACCTAGCCTGGAACTTGCTATGTAGACCAGTCTAGCCTTAATCTCACAGAGACCAGCCTGCTTCTGCCAGGCCCATCAGTGGCAGTTAGAGTGCATTCCAGGACAGCTGGGGCTACAGGGAGGCCCTGTCTCAAAAACACCAAAAAAAAAAAAAAGCTTCTAAATCCGATTATAGAGTGAATAATTATGTATGCAAGAATGTATCTGCCCCTATATGTGTGGTTCACAATTTCCTGTCTCATAGGGAGACATATGAAAGTTAGTCTAGGTTGCACATGGTGGTACATACCTTTAATCCCAGCACTCAGGATACAGAGGCAGGCAGATCTCTGAGTTTGAGGCCAGCCTGCCCCTGTCTTAAAAAAAAAATAGAGAAATGCAATTTGAAATGATTTAACATCATTTATTTGTATCTCTCTCCCCCAAATCTCTCTCTCTCTCTCTCTCTCTCTCTCTCTCTCTCTCTCTCTTTCTGTTATTTGTACACATTAGCATGTGAAAGTGGCCCAAATACATCACAACACATGTGTGGATGTCAGACGGCAGCATTTGTGTCAGTTCTTGCCTTCTAAGGTTCTCACGTCTTTTCTTTTTTTCTTTTTCTTTTCTTTTTTTTTTTTTTTCTTTCTCTGTTTCCCTTTGCCGCATATGCCCAGAGATCTGGCCCTGGGTTCTCCCTGTGTCCGCCTCCCATCTCTCCTTGTGGAACAGCTGCATGGGCTGCCAAGTCCTGCTTTATGTGACTTCTGGAGATCTGGACTCACGCTTTACTCTCTGAGCCATGCCCCCCCCCCCATTTGATCTTCTTGGCCACCACAAAGCAGATACATTCATCACTTAATACCCACAGGGATTTCTTCCAGGATGTCTCCATCTTCCACAATTACCACACCTAAGTGTGCTCAAAGACCTTGTATTGAATGACACATTGCCTGTAACCCACTTGTATCCTCCAGTATAGTTAAGTCACCCTGACTACTTGAAGGACATCATAGAACACTATGCCAACAGCTGTGCTCTGTTGCTTAGGGAATGATGACAACACAAAAAGTCTGCACACACGTAAAGCAAAGATGCCAATATTTTCTCACGTGTGTTCTGTCTGAGGTTCTCTGGGGCTGCAGATGTGGCACCTGCAGGTACAGAAGGCCGACTGTCCCTTGCTGCTGGGGTCCTGGAGCTCACACTCCCTCTTCTCTCTCCTGTCCTCTCCTTGTCACCCCATAGGTGCTCTTCTCCCTGTCCTCTGAAACCCTGGAGCGTCCTTGCTATACTAGTCTGGATATTTCCTATCCTTCTACATCATGGCTGTGATTACACAAAGCTCCTGAGGGTTGGGCTGGCAATACTGAGTCCTATGTGGAGGCAAAGTGGGCAGCTGCTGACATATTAACGCAGCACCTCATGAGTGGGACCAGATATGTACAGAAGGGAATGGAGGTTCTGCCGGCTCTCACTTGGATCTACCCATGATAGCATTCTGAAAGATACTTACACATTTCTAAATCTGTTGTAGCATTGCAGGTAAGGAACAGAAGATGACATTATGGGGAGCCAGGGTAGGGGTGGGAGAAACAAGCACCAGTTCCTGTGAAAGAAAGCCATGTGGGTTATTGGCCGGAAAGAAAAGTGGTGACATCATGACTGGTGGCAGCCAGGGTACACATCTGCTGTGTGGGTCCAGTACCTCATAACAATAACATAACACTAACATTTACCATGTTGATATCTGCTACTTTACACAGAATGTTCCATTATTCTCAGCATAACACTGTAAGCTGTTCTCCCTGCGTTACAGAGCAGAAACTTAAAGCTCAGAGAAATGGAATTGTTCACTCAGGTTTCAGACGTTAGTCTGTGGCAGAGTTTAGATTTAAACCCGAACACTCTGAGTCAAAACACTTTTCACTTCTGCCCTCGCTCACTGCCTTTTCACTAGAAGACCCTTCAGCGGGAGGATGGAGACACATTTATACAGAGGGACTTCAGACAAAGCCACAGGGCACATGGGTGGGCTAGTGTTCTCTGCAGAGAGAGAGAGGACCTGGAGAAAATTTCACTGTGATAAGACGTACTGCCTAGGTCACACCATTCAGGAACATTTCAGTCAACCCCAGCGAATCAGCTCTGTTCTCCTGACAACTGAACATGGAGGTAGATTCCCTGTGTACACAAACTTGAATCAGACAGTTCTGGTCAAGCAGCCGTCCTGGGCTCGTTCTTCATACAGTGACTCAGGGATCAAGGCCCTCGTCCCTTGGCAATGCACAGTGTGGAAGAAAGTGAGTCAGGACATGATGGATATAGGCCACCTCAGCCCAAAGTGGTGGAGCACTCTCACTTCTATTCACTGGTCCATAATAATAATATGGGGTGGGAAATGTAGTCCCAGGCAAAGTCAGCTGCCTGTAGAGTAGGTAAGTCTATACTCTGAGACCAAGGAGTGAAGGAGCCCAGGACCTTTCAGGGGTCAACTAGACACTTCCATCATAAGCATACGTGAGAAGGAGTAGACAATCACATGAGAGCCTGGCAATGCTGCTGAATGGCACGTGGATCTCGGGTTGGATGGCTGCCTTGGAAGGGGGTACTGCAGGGCTTTAGACCAGCACGTCTACAGAGCAGACCCAGGAGGTCAAGCCCATTCCTCGGGCATCTGTGGCCAGCTGAGCCTTGGCCTAAGTATATTGATTGGGGTCTGCCCTGGTATACTGTTCAATGTCACTGAAATCTGATCCCAGGTTGAACCTTGCCAGGGACTTGGTCTCTGAGAGCAAGGGCACCCTTCCTAGAGCCTTGGCTGGAATCAGTTACGTTTGGTCACATGACTTACTGAGGTTTTTAATAAGCTCCCGTTGATCGGCTGGGGAATTCAGGCAAGACTATCAAATCTCAGGGTCTAAATTTGC
Source organism: Rhizomys pruinosus (assembly GCA_009823505.1). Classification (NCBI taxonomy): domain Eukaryota; kingdom Metazoa; phylum Chordata; class Mammalia; order Rodentia; family Spalacidae; genus Rhizomys; species Rhizomys pruinosus. Next base: position 92,602 of record VZQC01008018.1, read on the forward strand.
AGACTCCAGACATTTACAGAAATAATTTGAAGAAATGTGGCTGTCAGAAGTAAAAAGGAGCCAGAAAAGAGGGTGGACAGATTCTGAGCAGGAGAAAAACCACAAGTCTATTCTCAGAGTCATATTTCAAATTCCAAGTTTTCATGTTCTTTTCTTCCCCCAAATTGACATTAATTATGGATTGTGTGCCCCTTGGATGTTTGTTAATATTGTTAGTTTTGGAATAGCACTTTCTGCTTCTTTTCCATATGTGGCTGTTTATTTTGTCAGCTGGTTCTCATTTCTGAGTATAGATTCAGTGGTCCAGATGAAGGATACTGGGCGGGAAGATGCAAGATAGAACTCAGATAATAAAGGACTTGATCTCTGTTTTTCAGGAGTGGATAAAGGCAGTATTTGTCCATGGAGACCAACCTGGCCCTGCTGTAGGAAAATAACTCTACATGGGAAAAATGCGCAGTCATTGGATCTGTCATGTTTTCTGAAGGGCCAGCTCTCCTTCTGTGTATGGGATGCCTTGTACTTGGAAAATGGTACCTACCCTTCAAAATGCTCCTCAGAGGGCCATGGCAAGAGTTCTCTTTGTTTCCAGATGAGAAAACATAAAGCAATGACAAGCATCTCTCCCAAGGTCACAGAATGTGGAGATCCTGCCTTCCAATTTCCCGTCCCTGACAATCCCACCTTCACAGAGTCAGTTTTCCCACCCAGTAGCCAGACATGGTGTCATCAGTTTCGAACCACAGGACAGCTTCATGCAGGTCAGCAGAGGATAGCTGGAGTTATTTCCACTTGACATCAGTGTTGGGGTCTTCATTGACGTTTTAACAATCCCAATAATAAGCCTCCCAAAGCCATGCTTGACCCTCTCTTGCAAGCCTTGTTCTACCAGCTTGCATCCCACCTGCCTCCTGTCCTCTACCTAACATCTTCCTGTGTTTCTCAACTTTGCCTGTCAGCTCCCTTGGTTGCTTCCAGGGGCCTCCATCCCCCCATGAATGAAGCCTCTCAGGTGACCTTTACCTCTCTTTGTATACTCATAGCCAACCTAAGAAGGCAGAGCTCAAGTAGAGAATGGTCTTAGGAGCCCAGCCTCCAGCTGTTGCTCTAGCCCAGATGTGGGCTCTGTGGGCTAGATGAGGCTCAGCTACTGCAGCAGGTCAGTGGGGCACTGCTGAGGCCAGCGTGACCGGAGGTCATGACTCGGGATGTAGGTGGAACACTCCATTGGTGTTGTGTTGGTGTCACGGGCAGCTGTAGAGCAAACTCAGCTGTGGTATCATGGAAAAGGGCACTCTGGATACGAAGTCAAAGTCAGAAATTCTGTTCCAGGACAGGATGCTGCATCTGAAGACCTGGCTCTATGACAGAGCAAAAACCCATGGAAGAACACTGAGCACTATCCACAAAAGAAAACTTGCCTATGGTCCAAGCCACTCATAGTAGTTTTTCAGTTCCACGAGCACCAAGTCACTCCCAAGAGACCTAACCCAGACTCTCAAGAAAGACATTAATCCATCCATAAGGGTGAAGCCCTTGTGATCTAATCATTTCCCCAAGGACTTTACCTCCTGACCCTGCCATCCTGAGAAGCAAAGATCAACATGAGGTTTGATGGACACATGCAGATCTTAGCAGGAGGTTGCCACAGTATTAGCCAGCACTTACGCAGTGCTCAATATTGGCCTGATACTGCTCCGAGCTCTCTGCAGTCAACATTATGCAGTGCGAGCTATCATCAGATTCAGTGTATAGTTACCGAAGCAAAGGCACAGAGAAGTTCACTAACCTGCCTAAGATGGCACAGCTGGTAGTAGCTGGCCTGGGATTTGAACTCTGGCAATCTGACTCCATCAGTTTATAGGGTTGCCAGGCGACAATCAGCTCAGTGCCTGGCCTAGAGTCAATGCTCTAAAATTAAGGTATCGAAGAATGAGAGGCTTGATGTGGCAGGCGGGCAGGGATGGGGTCAATAAATGAAGGAGGTAGAGTGGCACCTGTGTAAAGCTAGACAGAGAGAAAGAAAGAACTGCACAAAACCAACAAAGTGGGCACTTGGGGATTAACCCAGCCCAGGTCTCAGCTTACTGCTTTTCGGCAGAGCCTTCCTGATCATGTGTAACTGAATTATGAGGTCCTATTCTACAGGGTGGATCCATTCACCATATTTACCACACGGGATTCTAGTTAAGCTTGTACATCTTTCCCTCTGTGGCCCGTAGGTGACTCTAGGCTATTCATATTTCCGTCCCTAAGGCCTGGCATCCAGTCCAACACACAGTATTAGGTCATAGTAGCTGTATGTATGTAAATTAATTCATAAACAGCATGCTCTAAGGATATCTAGGCAAGGTATTCCTGCCTATGGTCTAAGCATTTCCATTTTCTTTTTTTTTTTTATAATTTTATTTATTTATTTTCTATGTAGGTTTGTGCACCCGAGTCGTGCAATGCCGCGGAGGTCAGAAGATGGTGTCGGATTCCCCTGGAACTGGAGTTCTCCTGGAATTGGAGTTACAGATGGTTCTCAGCCGCCATGTGGGTGCTGGGGATCGAACCCAGGTCCTCTGTAAGAGCAGTCGGCGCTCTTAACCGCTAGGCTATCTCTCCAGCCCCAGCATTTCCATTTTCACAACAGTGAGTCCCACTGGGAAGGCCATCTCCATTCTCAACCCTGGCACAAGGCAGGTCTTGGTGCTGGACCTGGAGGCGCCTGTGGGATGACCAACAACTAGCCACTTCCCGTGTGAGGGCGTCGCTGTGGGAAAACCTGCCTCCAATTTCAGTCTTCTCAGCCACCTACGGCCTAGATTCTAGAGGTCTCCAAAGAGTACAGTTACTGTAGCCTGCAAAGAAACTCGAAAGGAGGGAAGGAAATCACCCCCATGGAACAAACCCTCCCCCTGTTAGGAACCCAGACTTTGCAAGGAAATTTCCATGGTGTCCAGAGCGAGGCCCCACCACATGCTGGCTCCTCAGCAGACTTTTCAAGTAACAAACAGCCTTGTTTGTTCCCAAGTCCATCCCCAGCAAGGCAGGTGGCTGAGGTCACATGGCCCCCACTGTAAAAGGGCAGCACTAAGACCCGCTCTTCTCAGTTCCTGAGCCTCCCTGAAGGAAGCTGCTCTCAGGGAGGCCCCATGGGAACCTCCAGGGGAATTCCAGGCCAGCAGGAGAACCTTCCATCTGAGGTTGGCTCCTCCGACAGTTGCTTAAGAGCCCTGGCACTCAGACTGAGGCTCAGCACAAAACGCCTTGCTTCGCCTGCGTTTCTTTCCCTGGTGCTGTTGTCCTGGCCAACCCCCAGGATTCAGAAATGGGCCTGATTGTGTAAGATGGAAACAGAGAGGCCAAGATGTAAGAGGTTTTGGCCTGGAGAATAAGATCAATACATAAACACCTGGCAGGCCCAAGGTCGTTTTGTTGTTGTCGTTTTGAACTTGGAGCTCCAGCAGGCCAAGTTACTTCTGTGAAGCAAAGACAGGCAAAGTTAGGGTCAGCGCCTGGGCTCTGGGCCCAGTGTTTTCCTGGGAAAACAGTGGCTTGAAACTTGTATTTTTAACCTGCATTCTTCATACCTTTTCTGGGTGTGAACTACAGCAAGAAACTCACTCAAAATAATCATCGTGCCAGAGAGATTCAGGGGACTTGCTGACAGGAATAAAGGGCTTCCTGCTAATCCATAATTTGGAAACTACAGTGCCTGAAACAATTCCAGACAGCCCTCAGATCTCCAGCAATAATAAAAGTTCTCCACAAATGAAATTGCTGGTGTGGGACACAGGGAAAATTGTAGCCATGTTGGCTGAGGCTGCCTGTGCAGGCCGTTTGGTAAACAGAACATGTGACCCATTTTCACAATGGTCTTGACCTGTCAGGCCAGGTTGTAGATCACTTGAGCGGGCAGCTACCTCCTTCACGTGATATATGGCCGTGGTGCATGATGGTACTCAGAAGACCTGGGAGGCCCTGTCCCAATTCTACTCCAGGAGCTCAGCAAGTCACTAAACTGAGTACAGGGGATAGAAGAACCTATTTTACCTCTCAGGGCTGCCCAAGGTTGAAACAAAGTAGTAGAGTGCATGAGTGACAGCTGCTAAGCCAGTTTCTTGGTTTCGAATCTCTCTCTTCTGTGTTTCTGGGACTGGGACACAGCTAACCACCTTCCTCCTGTTCGATGCTACCACCATGGTAGGCAGGACGGGAGCAAAGCAAATGAAAGCCCTGACCCTACACCTGAATGACCACCAGGAAATGCTCAAGACAGACTAAGTGCTGTCTCTTTACTTCTGCAGTTTACAAATAGGAACCTGTGTCCTACTCACAGACAGCTGCTGAGAATACAGTTTAGAAACCCGACCTCAGCTCAGGGAAGGACCCTGAGAGCATGGTGCCAGAAATACCAAAAGGGAGCTCTGGGGTGGAGTCCATAGCTCAGTCCAGACATTGATTCCTCTAGTGAACAGCTTTGGAACCTGATCTCTAGGTTTTCATACAAAATGGTTTATACCCATCTCCTAAAGTGTTACCTTTTCAGAAGCGGGCTAGAGACATGGCTTAATGGGTAAGGACCTAGGTTCAGTTTCTAGCACCCACGTGGCAGCTAACAACTGTCTGGGATTCCAATTTCAGGGGATCTGATGCCCTTTTCTGACCTGTGAGTCCATTGCATGATACAGGTCCACTTACATACATGCACGCAAACCACTCATACACATAAACTAAAATAATAAAATATTTTTATTTATTTTATTTTATTGGTCTTTTTGAGACAGGGTCTCCCTGTAGCCCCAGCTGGCCTGGAACTCACTATATAGACCAGGCTGGCCCTGAACTCACAGAGATCTGTCTGCCTCTGCTTTCAGAGCACTGGGATTAAAGACATGGGCCACCATGCCCTGAAAAAAAAAAAAAAATAGAAGATAGATTTTTTAAAAGAATGGAATCTACTTCCAGGAAGGAGACATGCTGTTGTGATCTCCATCCAGATGGCAGGATCAACCAACCACCTGGTCAAGGGACCACCGCTCAAGAAGGCAGGTCTCCCTTGAACTATGCTAGAGACACAGGAGGAATAATTATTCCTCTAATGAGGTAGTCGCTTTTCCTTCCCAGAATTCCCAACCCTCAGCATAGCCCCTACAAGCTGCCAAGAGATTCTGCTGGATCTGAGTCCTGACTCTGAAAGAATTCTTTCTTTCTCTTTCTTTCTTTCTTTCTTTCTTTCTTTCTTTCTTTCTTTCTTTCTTTCTTTCTTTCTTTCTCTCTCTCTCTTCTTTCTTTCTTTCCTTTTCTTTCTCTCTCTCTCCCTTTCTTTTTCTTCTTTCTTTCTCTCTCTCTCTCTCTCTCTCTCTCTCTCTCTTTTTCTTCTTTTTTCTTGTCTATCATTTTCTTTCAGATGCTAGCCAGAGCCTAATTATGCTTGTTTGGTATGTTGGGCTTCCTTTCTCTTCTTCTAAAGCTCCCTTCAATGCCGTTTGGTTGCTTGTCCACCATGTGGTTCACCTCCATGCTGGTTAACTTCAGTGCACACTTGTTGTCCCCCCCCTTCTCTTTCCCAGTCTCCTCATCCCGGCAGCTGCTGAGATTTTTGGCTTGCCTGCCCTGGACTTTTTCTTTTAAGTTAATAAAATTTTCTTTGAGCTTGTGTTTATGTCAATTCTTAAATTCTTTTATGAATGAGACTAAGAATTCCAAGAGAGGACCCCAATTTCCCCAGGAACAGAACTAACTTCCTGAATATTCCAAAATGGTTGTTTCAGTGATCTAAGTCTCTGTGTTCTCTTCAAAGATGACAGATAAGTGGGTTTCACTCGTGGAGGGAGTGGTCTGAGGGAATGGGGGATGGGAGGCTCATGCTGTCTGTCTCCGACATTGGTGAGCCTGGGCCAAATGAAAGCACAAAACAGCTCAAGCGGCTTGGATTTGTGGCTGCAGGTGCTGCTCGCTCACATGCGCCTAGACAGGGGTGGCCAGAGGGAGGGAGAGCAACACAAATGCAAATGAGCAGCCAGCAAGAGTGGGCTAGGAAGCAGGAGTGAGTGTGCAAACTGCTGAGGAGGAGCAGTGAGAAGAAACTCATGTGACAACTGTCCTCCCCTGCTCTCGTGAAATCATTATTCCAGATGAAAAGAAAATCCATAGTGCTTAATGATTTCATTCCCAGAATAACACTAAATGAACAAACAACATCTTTAGCTCTGCTGAGAGGTGAGAACACAAACTTCGTAGTAGGGATATTTAAATATAAACTTGCTGGGGCTTCACCTCTGCCTCACTTACCTCAGTCAGACCCAGTACTCTAATCAGTACTGGCATAACAGATACTAAATCATCAGGCTGTTGATATTATACCCTGGGGCATGTTAGTTACACCACCCGCCACATGATCTTTGTGTCTGTATTCCATCTAAGGCCCAAGTCCTGCTAGCCAAATCCCACAGATGGCAATTTAGGGACAGAGAATAGAACATGAAGTTTATTATTATTTTTCCCCCATGCAAGAAAGAGGTAAAAACAGACCAGACCCAGGAGCTTTGGGAACATTCCTTATCTTACTCTGTTTAATATGCAACTTAGAAATAAACTCTTTTTGTCAGTAACAGTAGGTTATTTTTTTAGGACTGCCATAAAAAAGTACCACAGCCTGGTTAGCTTAAATGCCACAAGCTTCTGTTTCATAATTCTGGAGGCTGGAAGTCCAATGTCAAGGTCTCAACACCTCGAGGCCTCTTTCTTCCCTTTACTGATGGCAGCCTTCTCTAAGTGTCTTCACACAATCTTTCCTCCATGTGTGTCTGTGCTATATTTTCCTTGTCTCATAAGGACACCAGCTCTATAAGACTAGGACCTACCCCTGAAGAACTTCCATTATCATGACACCCTCCTGAAAGGCAGTGTTTCCAAATATAGCCAAGTATAAAATACTGTCCAAATACAGTCTCAAAGTTCAATAGAGGAGTAGGGGCATGACCCAGCTTATGACAAGGGTGATGCTGACGATGTAGGCTTCCTCTGGATTAGAAACTGGACTGAATACTCAACTTAAATTTAACCCTAAAACCCAGCCCCATACGGTAGTTACTTCCTATCCCCTTCTCATTCAATAAAGCAGTGTTAAAGGCTTTAGAAGGTTAAGTGACTCACCAAAGGTCACACAACTATGAAGCAGAAGGTTAGAAATACAACTCTGACATAACGTGAATTCTAGTCTGTCCAGTTCCAATGAGACCTGGGCTTTGGAAAATCCATCAACTGTTTTCCTTCCCAGGTTAATAAACCAGTGTACAGGCACTGGGCACATATGTAGAGAATGAGGAAAAGTGCCTTTGAAAGAGCAATATGCCTGAGAAAACTCAAAATTTAAAGGGAGAACATGATACAGACTGTTTCTCAGTGGTTACCTACTTTGATGATTATGAAGCAATTTTAAGACGAGGCTAAAGAAAAGCAATGAATAATTAAACTTTATTTATTGATGTCCTTGGCACTGCATTAGAAAACCAACGATGATTATCCATTTTGGAGAAAACCCCAGATCTCAAGAACACATTTTGTACTAGGAAATTCAAACTTCACACAAAGACAGGAATGTGAGCCAAATTGAGTAGGTAAGCGATACCTATGCGATTTTTCTCTATCTTAGATATACAATCACATAATTTTTATTAGTAGACTGGAGCTATCACTAGATTATGGTTGAATCCCTTCATTTTCCTTTCCTAATTCAAGATTCCTATTTATTCAAAACAGTTTATTGATGATCTATAATTGTGTCTTCTCTCTCTCTCTTTCTCTGTTTTTCTTTGCAGCTAGGAATCAAACCCAGGCCTGTACATACTAGGCAAATGTTCTATCACTGAGTTAAATTCCTAATCCTTGGATTCTTTTTTTGAGGCAGATTGTGGCTGTGCAGCCCACTCTAGAACCTTCTGTCTCTCCCTCCTGAGTGATGGGTTATAGACATGCACTCCTAGACCTGGGAAATATCTATTTAACCTGCTCTTTTGTCTCTCCCCTGACTACTCCACTTACTTAGCCAGATAATATTAACAGAAACCAAAGTTAGCAACTATGATTTGAAATTGATTCTTAAACTAAACATTCCAAAAGTTCCAGATAAACATGAACTCCTGGCCTCCTCTTAAATGTTAGAAGAACGGTGCTTGAATTAACTAGTTAATGTTATCTGTAGTTCTGCAAATTGCAGCACTAAAAATGTCATTATCATCATAGAAAGATGTACTTCCAATGTCTATAAATAGTTTCATCAAAGTTACTGTGAAAATATTAGCTATAAAGATTTAGTTTATGCCTTTAGAAAGGCAATATTTTAAGAGAAATCTCCCACTTTGTATATATTATTGTTAAAAATCCAAGCTGGCATAAATTGATATTACCCTGGTAACCTTGAAATTAACCACAAAAAGTGGCTGACTGAAATAGAGAAAATATACATAATTTCTAACCCAAGCCTTCAATCTAATCTGAACATAAATCCACTTAATGTTGAACACATAATGCACGCTACTTAATAAAAGCATTTGATACAAGGATCGAATGACCAAAGTCACTATAGTGGCCACACTGAAACTTAACTGTAATAAATATAAATCAACAAAATCCTCCAAGGAAAGATAGTTTCCCTATAACAAAATCAATACTACTTTTAAAAATCATAAATAATGCAAAAGCAGGCCCAATGTCAACAGCAAGCTTCCCACAAAGGTACCCAAGTTTAAATAGAAGCCACGAAAATACCATCCTACACTAGCTTCTACATGGGTAGGGGAGGAGGCATACTGTAGCTGAGGTCTGCTTTCAGGGGTACCTGGGAGTGACTGCAAACCGGCTCAGCACCCCAGCACCCAGAATCTCCTCAAGCACATTCTTGGCTCCAGATTCTCCCTAACCTCAACCTCTCTACATGCTTCCCACACACTCCTGTGGGGTCACCTCATGTCCACTCCTGCCGTCCTCACACCCTGTGGGGTCACCTCACGTCCACTCCTGCCGTCCTCACACCCTGTGGGGTCACCTCACGTCCACTCCTGCCGTCCTCACACCCTGTGGGGTCACCTCACGTCCACTCCTACTTTCCTCGCACCCTGTGGGGTCACCTCACGTCCACTCCTACTTTCCTCGCACCCTGTGGGGTCACCTCACGTCCACTCCTACTTTCCTCACACCCTGTGGGGTCACCTCACGTCCACTCCTACTTTCCTCACACCCTGTGGGGTCACCTCACGTCCACTCCTACTTTCCTCACACCCTGTGGGGTCACCTCACGTCCACTCCT
>VZQC01008018.1:104273-194317 GCA_009823505.1 Rhizomys pruinosus
GTTAAGCCTGGACAAGCTGGCAGCCCATGAAAGAAAACAGCCAGAACTGACTAGAGACCAAGACATCAGCTCCAGAGAAAGTAGAGTGTTTTGCTTCTCATCCACCTGTGCCCCTTTTCTAAGCCTAGGGAACAATCTGCAGAAGAGGGGGCGTGGTAGAATGTAAGGGCTTTGATTGGGGTTAATGGTGAAACTACAACAATATAGACTGGACACTCATTTGATCAACTTGATTGAACATACAAGCCCCCCCTGCTGCATGGTGGGACCCATGAGCTGTGTGGGTTTGGGCACAACTGCTTGCAAATTGGTTGTACATGAAGTATGCTTGTACTCACAAATTATCACTTATTGTTAAAAAAAATAAAAACAAAACAAAACAAAAAAGCAGAGAAAGATGCAGAAAACTTATGGCAGAATGCATGATCTGGGATGGGTAGGGGTAAGGTGGGGGGAAGGGAAGGGGATATATGCCTGAACTGAATTGGAAAATGATGTATGAAATACACAAAGCATCAATAAAAAAAAAGTGTTTAATAAATAAATCCAATTGTCTTTTTTTGGTTTTGTAGTTATGCCCAATCCTTCCAGTATCTTTTGGGGCTGGAGAGATGGGTCTGCAGTTCAGAACACCGGCTGCTCTTGCAGAGGACCCAGGTTCAATTCCCAGCACCCACATGGTGGCTAACAACCTTCTGTTACTCCAGTTCCAGGGGACTCAACATCCTTTTCTAACTTCTTTGTGCATTATATGACACGGGTGCACTTACATACATGCAGGCAATACACTCATACACATAAATAAAAATAAATAAAATACTTTAAAAATATTGTATCTTTTTGTTTATATAGGATTTCTTTGTAGCATTCCTAAAAGCAAAGTGGATTTTCAAAATGCACCAATGAATTGATTATCCTACACATTCAGTGACTTTATGGAATAGAACCTTGTGATGATTAATATTGATTGTCAATTTGACGAAACCACTGAGGAGACGAGGGCATGTCTGTACTGGATTATCTATGTTCAGTCACATGAGGTGGGAAGACACCCGTCTGAGTAGTGTGGCCACATTCCCTAGGCTTGGAGTGCTGCACTGCATACAAACAATAAAGTATGCAGCTGCCAGCAGTCATCTCTGCTGCCCAACTGTGCTGTGACGTGACAGCCTCCTCTCCGGCTGCCGTGCCTTCCTGTCATGATGAACTAACTGTACCCTTGACCCATTAGTCAAAATCAACACTTTCTCCCTTAACTTGCTTTTGTCAGGGTATTTCATCCCAGCTACAGGGAAGTTAACTATTACCAATCTAGGTTGAAACAAGACAGACTAAATTAGACATTTTCAATAACCTAGAGTGTTCAACTCTAATATCTAAAGAAACATAATCAGCAAATATCCTCTGTAATTTTTAAAAAGGTGATCCGGGACATACTTGGTGAACTATTAATATTGCATCTTACTATGTGATTCACAGTTTAAGAGTAAAATGACAGATTGAGACAAGACTATCATCTGGAAATTCCTCAAGATGGGTACTTATGATCCAGCCTATTCCAAAACTCTGCAATGTGGCATAGAGCTGTTGCTAGGCAACCCTGATGATGGAACCCTGGCTTCCTCAATGCAGCTATGCCCGTGTCCAAGTGGACAGCTCTGCTACGCCAAGCTTTAGGGGGCTGTCCACAGAACCTTTTCAGTCAGTTCAGAAGTTCTTCAGTTTCTGTGCTTGGAGGGTACACAGTGCTCTCTTGCTACAGGAAACTCTCTACTTAAAATACAAGGAGATGCACTTTAACGATAGGAGACCACAGGCCATCTGACTCTCAGATCTCGGTGTTCAGAAAACAGGATCATCATTTTGTGCTTGAGTGAGTGTTGTTTTTCTTTTGAGCCCAAGTGAGGAATTCTGGGTGCAGGTGTCCACATTTGCATATGTGCCTCCCACTCCAATTCTGTTTGCCCGTGGCATTAGTTTACTGGAATGTTTCTGTTAAACTAGGGACCTGTTTGCATTGACTTAACCTAGCACGGTGCTTGCTGCATTCAAATAGCCTGCTTTAACTTAGCACTTAGCCGGGACTTAAAATTCTAACCCTGTACCAGAGCTTTCAGGGAGAAAAAAGAGAAGTGAGAGAGGCCTGATTCGGCCCTTCCCATGCCTTCTCTCTGCCCATATCCTAAAGGACAGATTTCAGATGTCACACTCCTTGAGACTGTGAAACGTTAAGTTGTCAGAATTCCCATAACCTGTTTAGGAATGATTTTCCAAGGAGCCAGGAAACTTTCATCCTTTATCTTCTGTTACACATGCAAATGCACCTAGACATAGACATACACACACACACACACACACACACACACATACACGCACATGCACACACAGAGATATATACACACACATGAGCACACACAAATACACACATGTGCATACATGGATACACACACATACACATATGCATATATACATATAGATACACACACATGCACACAGATACATACATGCACACACACTACTTTGAGCATGGCCTGTGGAGACTGGTTCTTTTTGTATGACTCTGGTTTGTTTCTGATGATTGTTTTCAACTTAGAAAAGCAGGTATCCACCAATTCAAGGATTCAAAGTGGGTTTTGTGTTATTTCTTCAGACCACAGTAGTGAAGAGGTAAAAATAAAGCCACTATCAAAGGTCTAGCTGGGGGTGAGGGTGTCAGAAAAGCAGTGGAATAGTGAGCTCTGGGCCTGCTTCTCTACACATACACAGGGCTGGGGGGAGGCAGACAGAAACTTCCAGAATTCTAGAAACAGAGGTTTATGGCAACCACATGAACACTGAGTCAAGAAAAATCAGCCTGAAAATGGGAAGGTCTTGGGGTATTTTACTTGTCTCTGTCCCCCACTTCCAGCTTGGCAGCAGTCTTGAAGAAGTAGCAGCCCATAATCGCAGGGTGGGACTCTAGACCCTGGTTCCAGAAGGAGAACAGCAGATTGTATTCCCAAATAACCACAGACGCCTGCTCTAGCCCGTTTGGGACTACCTGAGGGCTGACACAAGGTGACCGGTTTTTTGTTTTGTTTTGTTTTAAACTAGGTATGGTGATGGATGCCTTTAATCCTAGCACTCAGGATGCAGAGGCAGGTAGATCTCTGTGAGATCAAGTCCAGCCTGGTCTATATAGTGATTTCCAGGCCAGCTGGGGCCACAAGGAGACCCTATCTTTAAAAAAAAAAAACCTCAAAAATTAGTTTTTTAATGTATATGTATGTATGTAAACCTGTATGAATTTATGTGTACCACGTGCATTCCAGAGCCCTAGTAGGCCATGAGAGGGCATTGAATCTTCTAGAAATGGAGTTATAGGTGGTCATGTGCTACCATGTGGGTGCTGGGAACTGAACCTGGGCCCTCTGTAGGAGCACTATACACTCTTAACTACTGAGCCATCTCTCTAGCCCTTGCTTTAATTTTTGTAACTCAGACCTTAGACCAAGAAAAGGAGAGGGCATTGCTTAAAAATACACAGGGCAGGGGCTGGAGAGATGGCCTAGCGGTTAAGAGCGTCGACCGCTCTTACAGAGGACCCGGGTTCGATCCCCAGCACCCACATGGCCGAGAACCATCTGAAACTCCAATTCTGGGAAAACTCCAGTTCCAGGGGAATCCGACACCCTCTTCTGAACTCCGCGGCATTACACGACATGGGTGCACAAACTTGCATGCAGACAGTACATTCATACACATACAGAAAGAAATAAAATTAATTAAAAAAAAAATACACAGGGTAAACTGTCAACCCATTGAGGCCTAGAAGAAAGATGAGGAGACAGACATTCAATAGACGGGCCAGGAAGAAAAATGGGCAAACTCTTTGAAAAGTTAGGACATTCAAAGCCACCTGCGTGTACAAGAAATCTAGAAAACCGTGCTCAGAGCAGGACGTATACTCAGAAAAGATACAAGGAAACCCTAAACTTATCTTTGGGACAGATGTTATTGTTATTGTCTGGATAAGAAATGTCTCTCAGCCGGGTGTGGTGGTGCACACCTTTAATCCCAGCACTCAGGAGGTAGAGGCAGGCGGATCTCTGTGAGTTCAAGGCCATCCTGGTCTACATAGCAAGTTCTAAGGCAGTTGGGACTATAGGGAGACCCTGTCTCAAAAAGACCCCCCCCAAAAAAAGAAAGAAAAAAAGAAATGTCTCTCCCCCCAAAAGTTCAGGTGTTGAAAGTGTGATCCCCAGATAATTGTGCTTTGAGCAGTGACTGGATTGTGAGGACTTCAGTGGGTTAATCCACCGATGAGCTCATACTGAATGGGCTATGAGGGGAGGAGGGTGGCAGAGGGCTAGGTCATGGGATGGGATGGGCAGTAATGCCTTCGAAGGGTTTATTTTGTCCCTGGCTTCTTCCAGTCTCACTGTCTGCTCCTTGGCTTCCATGAGGCGAGCAGCTTTGCCTTGGCCGGGCCTTCTTCCACGACTTTTCAGCTTTACCTCAGGCTCACAGCCGTGGAGCCGGCCAACTGCAGATGGGAACTTTGGAAACTGTAATCCGAAGTAAACCCTCCTTTGAGTTGCTTTCCTGGGCCTCCTGTCACCATGTTGAGAAATGGATAAGAGCAGATAAGCAAAGAGAGTTGAGGAAATTCATTACCATGCCACCAGCCAACCCTGCAGGAATTGCTACCAGAGGCCTTCCGGTAGAAATGAAAGAACACAAGGCAGAGCATGAGTCACGGAGAAACAAAGATGAACACACAAAAGTTGGACTTTTCCTTTGTACCATATATACAATTAATTAAAAATGGATTAAAGAACTGATCTTAAGAACTCAATCTATAAAACTGTTAGGAAAACACGAGGGGAAACTTTTACGACTTGGATTTGGCAATAACTATATGGACAGGACTCCAAAAACAGTCAGCATCAACAAAAATAAGTGGAGTTTCAAAATCAACATTTGTGTTTGGGCTAGACAGAGGGCTCAGTGGTTAACAGTGTGTTTGGTTCTTCCAGGGGACCAGAGTTCAGATCTAGCACCTGTGTTAGGCGGCTCACAACCGCCTACAATGCCAGTTCCAGGAGATCTGATGCTGTGGCCTTCATGGGCATCTAAACTCACACACACACACACACACACACACACACACACACACACACACACGCGCGCGCGCGCACGCATGCACACATACACATGCACTTAAAAATAATAAAAATAAATATTTTTAAAAAGAGCATGTGCTATAAAGGAAGAAATCAGAAGTTATTGCTTGAGAGTTGCAGGGATTCTCTTTGGAATAATTTTAAAAATGTGAAAATACTGTGCATCCTGATGGTCACACATTATCCTTGTAATAAATACTGTTGGATTGTATACTGAAAAATGGAATAAGTAGAAAATTTTATATTGAAGATATTTTCCTAACGATTTTTCAATTGTATAACTGAGGGCTGAGGGTGTAGCCTGGTGGTAGAGCACCTTGTCTAGTGTGCATGAGGCCCTGGGTTCAATCCTAACACCTAAAACAAACAAACAAATAAACAAACAAACAAACAAACAGTTCAGCTAAGACAGACAAGGCAGATGGATGGCTTGCTCTTCCTGGTCACAGCCCCTCAGAGCATTGCCTCGGCAGCACCCATTGAGGTTACTTGTTGACAAGGTCTTTGTTCAGGCTACAGGGAAAACCCAAAGAGGAAAGTGAGTCACTCACCCACCAACTGAGCCACCACCACAGGAGACCCCGCTCCTGCCTGCTCAGTCCTTAGACTGCTGAGGCTCAAGTGGGGCATTGAGGACTTCAGTAAGTTTTTGCTAAATAAATCTGATGTCCTCAGGGGATGCCCAGGGAGTGCTGGGGAACATGCCCTCAGGTCCCATGTGGCTGCTATGTTCCTCCCTTCGTTTTCCCCTCCCAATAAAAGCTGCCTTAATAGGCAACTACACCAAGACATCACCAACTGTTTCTCTGCCCCTCTCTCCAGACCCCAGGGGACAGCTCCTAGGAGCAACACGGTTACAAGACAGGACTATGCAGAGTTCTCCACCTAGCAGAGATTTTAGGGCATGCCTTTTCAGTTTTATCCTTTCTCCTGGTAGCTCAGGAACCCATGGGGGCTGAGACAGGACTAAAGTCAGGGAGCTGGGAGTAAGTTTATACGGCAGAGACAGGATTATGCTCAGAAACTTGTCCTCTCCTCCTTCGATCTACTGTCCTTGATCAAACTTGGGAATGTCGATCTTTTCCTTTAGCCCTTTAGCCCTCCTTTAGGAGATTGTCTCCTAGGGAGACCCTCCAAGCATTATGCACAAATAACCACTGTGAGCTAGCCTCTCTGGGTCCCAGACTTCCTTGGATATGTTTGCATTCTACAGGATGACCTGCAGATTATTTTGAATTTATGTTGGCATGCTATGTGTCAGACACAGGAGTCAAAATATTAATATGGGGGCTGGAGAGATGGCTCAGTGTTTAAGGGCACTCACTGCTCTTATGGAGGACTGGGGTTTGATTCCCAGCACCCACATGGTAGCTAACAACCATCTGTAACTCCAGTTCCAGGGGATCTGATGCCCTTTTCTGACCTCTCCAAACATTTCATGACAGGGGTACACTTACATGTAATGCAAGCAAAACATTCATACACATAAAAGAAAAATAATAAATAAAATATTTTTTAAAGTAACCAAATATTAATATATAAATCTCCTTTATAATTAAAACTATCTGATGATATTCATTATTCCTACATGCTTTGGAAAATTTTCAGTCTACTCAATATATAATTAAAACATACCTTTAAGGCTGGAGAGATGGCTAAGTAGTTAAAAGCATTTGCTGTTCTTCCAGAGGACTTGAGTCCAGTATTCAACTTCCCCACTGGGCAGCTCATAACTATCCAGCTCTAAGGGATCCAAAGCCTTCTTCTGGCCTCTGCAGGCATCTGCACAAACATGGCAGACAGACACACATACACATAAGCAAAAATAAAATAAGTCCTTAAAAAACAAAACCCCTCACCTTTAATCTGACTGCTGATTGTTTCTTATAACTGCTGAGCTCAGGCTGTCCCCTGCTCTAAGCTACTCCACACTGTATAAACAGTGGTTTTCCAGGCTGTGTTTTGTCCTCAGAGGCTCCATTTTAAAGGCAGCTTTCGACTGTTTTGAGAGAGAAGGTTGATTTGGGTGGACCCAGAAAGTGTACCACCTGTCTGGCACCACCTGCCCAGCACTGAATGATAAGTGACTTATTCCTGGGAATAGAGAGAGAGCCACTCTCTAACTGTATTGGAGTGAAATGAGAATGTAAGGAATATAGACATGCTAAAACCACACCAGGGGGCCAGGCTTGGTGGTGCACACCTTTAATCTCAGTACTTGGGAGGCAGAGGCAGGTGGATCTCTGTGAGTTCAAGTCCAGCCTGGTCTACAGAGCGAGCTCCAGGCTAGCTGGGACTAAAGGGAGACCCTGTCTCAAAAATACCAAAAATAAATAAATAAATAAATAAATAAATAAAAAATAAAACACAAAAAAACAAAAAACAAAAAACAAAAACAAAAAAAACACACCAGGTGGACTAGGCCCAAGAACTTATCAGACATGAAAGACCAAGGGTAAGGTACAACTCCCTCACCTGGACCCCATAAAGTGATGGACACCTAATACTGTGATAGCCTGGGCTATTGTCTAATACCTCATATGTGCATCAAGGACCTAGGCTCCTCAACTGTTTCTGCAGTTGACATGGTTTACTTGTGGCCTGGCTGTTCACCAGTCTGAACCTGAACCTGATCCACCATTTGCAGCTCAAGCCCAGTTTGTCCTTTCATGTACTATCTGATTTCTACAACTTCTCTCTCAAACCTGATTCCAGCAGCAGCTCCTTCCCAACACTGGTCTGGTTCTTTATCAATACACTCTCTCTCAGCCTACTTCTGAAACCTCAATCTCTTTAACTTGCATTTATTTTATTATTTTATTTTATTTTATTTTATTTTTGAGACAGGGTCTCCCTGTAGCCTCAGCTGTCCCAAGTAACTCACTCTGTTAGACCAGGCTGGCCTTGAACTCATAAAGATCCACCTGCCTCTGCCTTTTGAGTGTTAGGATTGAAACCATCACATCTTAGGAATTTATTATTATTCAATAAAATGCCTTTGTGGAATGACATTGGTGGGTTTTTTTGTTTGTTTGTTTGTTTTTTTGGTGTTTTCGAGACAGGGTCTCCCTGTAGCCCCAGCTGTCCTGGAACTGTCCTGGTCTGTAGACCAGGCTGGCCTTGAACTCACACAGATCCGCTTGCCTCTGCCTCCCATGTGCTAGGATTAAAGGCGTGCACCACCACGCCCGGCTGATATCGGTGTATTTTTTCTGTTTCTAGCATACAATGCTCATGACAACAGTCCTCACAACTGAGCGAGGAAAGCCTGGTTGTTTCTGTTCTCTAGTCAAGGAAAGCTATACTTGAAGAGAGGTTAGGGACTTTGTCCAAGGTCACTTCTAGGAAATGGATTTGCTCTAGGGAGCTGAGACTCCAGCTGCACAAACTGATACACAGCTGCCTCTCTGAGACTCTGAGATCTCATCGCCAACACTTGCTGAATTGAGGATTCCCATAAGAGGAGAGGAGATGCAATTATTGGTAGCCATAGGAACAGCTGCCATTACCTGTGGGCCTTGGGCAAGATGGTTTCCTAATCTTATCTACAAGGGTGGAGTTTATCAAAGAACCATTTGAGATACTCCATGAGGAACCTCAAGAGAATGCCTGTTACTGATACAGTCTCACACATTTTGGTAAACTACTAAATGGAAATTCCTTCCTGGCCAAACAGTCCATTCCTGTCCTACCTCTTGGTATTTGAACTGCAATTAAACCTGAACCACTAATATTATGTTCACAGTAATGTGAAAACATCCCATACACACAACACAAACACTTTGGAGATACTGGGGGGCCAAACCAGCAAGGCACATAGCCCAGGAGGAGACTGACCCCAAAGAAGGCAGGCGGTTTGCTTTCCCTAATCTCCGCAGTGGTTCTTGGCTTTGTTATTTTGATGACTGTCTCACCGAAGCCAGTGTTAGTTTTGGTTTGGTTTTGCTTCCTTGTTTCAACTCTACTTCACTCATAGACACTTGAAAGTTCCTTCTTACTTGCCCGAATAAAGACTTGCTGGGAAGTCCCAGTCATCTTTGTGATAACTTCCTTCCCCCAACAAATTCAGCTTCTCTACCAGGGCCTTTCTCACTCGTGGGAGCAGGGCTCTCTGTCTCTTCTTCTAGAAGAGACATCCTGGTTTGAGCACACCTCTAACTTGTCTTTCCTCCAAAGCCACATTCAAGTGTGGAAAAGATGACTTTTTTCCATTTAAAAGTCACCCTCAAAAGTCGATTTACCTTTCCTGGTTCATACTGTCACCATTAGAGAAAAATGCAGCCCTCCCCACTTCAGGCTGGGCACACACCTAGCCCACTCCTTCCGGCACTGTGTGCCAGCCTCTGACTAATCTTCATTTATTAATGATTCATATGTGAAGGAGCTCAGAGAAGACCACCCCCTCCACTACCCGCATTCTCCCTTGAGACTCTTCCATGGCAGGAGCCGCCCACGCCTCACCCCATCCTGCCTTCCACCTTTCTCAGAGCTCAGAGGAGTTGATGTATGCCTCAACCCTCCCAGCAAGTGACAGGCACCAAAAGACAGTAAAGTAACATTTTCAGAAGAAAGGCTTTGGAATTGGATAGGCCATCACAGCGGAACTGTGGGGGTTCCTTTACATGTTGGCACATGGCCAACGTGTTCATTAATTTCTCTAATCCTTATTTTCATCATATGTAAAATGGGGAGCTAACTGTTCTAGTTCCTGAGGAGTATGGTTAGGAACGAATAACACGGACTGTGTTAAACCTAGAAAGTTGCTGACACAGGGTAGTTATCATTAAGAGTAAGCATCACTCAGTTGTTGGTGGCCCCATCATTTGTTTTCTTGATCCTAGCCAGTCTTATTGGAGTAAGATGATATCTTAAAGTGGTTTTGATTTGCATTTCTTTAATGATTAGTGATGTTGAACACTTCTTAAGGTGTTTCTCAGACATCTCTAATTCCTCACTTGTGAAGTCTCTGTTCAGTTCTTTGCTCCATCTATTGAGTGGGTCATTTGTTTTCTTTTTTCTTTGTTTTTTGAGTAGTTTATATATTCTGGAAATCAATGCTTTGTCAGATGTATCTGCAGTGAAGGTTTCCTCCCACTCTGTGGGATTTCTCTTCACTTCCTTGATTGTTTCTTTTGATGTACAGAAGCTTTTGAGTTTAATGAGGTCCCATTTGTCAATTGTCGACCTTAATTCTTGTGCAGCTGCTGTCTGATTTAGGAAGTCTTTTCCTACGCCTATGTCTTGTAGTCTGCTGCCAACTTTTTCTTCTATCACCTTCAGAGTTTGGGGTTTCACGTTGAGGTCTTTNTATGGGACCCCTGTTCAACAGTATAAGGATGGCAGTTAACAATAAATGTGACTCAGATTATCTTTTGGATTTGCCGTTGTTTGCCGTTACTGGAATTCAATTCATGTCTGGGTTTTTTGATCCAGTATCCCCTTGTTGTGCAGGCTTGTGGATTTAATGACTATAGCCCTGTCATAACTAAACCGTCTGATAACTAGATACTCCTTCCTTTGCTGGCTATCTTCTTCTCGGTTTCTCGTTGAGAGTTCCTGCTAGACGCGTAGAGGGATATCAGGTCACCAGTCTTACAAATTATGGCGGAGACGTCCAAGCTCGAAGAGCTGAACCTGACTCCACAATTGGCACGGGCCGGAGAAGACAGCAGGCTGAGCATGTTAAGAATGTCACCCAAACCACGCTCTTGCAGAGCTGCTACACGCCTACGGTTTGATTTCCCAGCACGCAATAGTCGCGCTAAGTAACTCCTATCTTGAGGCGGTCAACAGTCATTCCTCGATGGCGGAATCACGAAACATTACACCTTGCCATTGGGCTAACCTTCAAGACCTCATTCCACACATGCTAATTGCCTAATGAACACATTGAGGTGCAAACGCAAACCCTTCTACCTAAGATAGGAATTGTATTACCTTGGTGGCCCTGTTGCCTAGGAAATGGTTTGGTATGTAAAATTGGTAGAATGAGGGGGAGGAGGAGAGGGAGAGGAAGGGAGGGAGGAGGGAGAGAAAGGAAGAAGAAAAGAGGGAGGGGGAGAGAAGAGAAGAAAGGGAGGGGACGAGAAGGAAGAAAAGCAGGGAAAGTTTGGGGGTGGGTCTGTATGCACCACCTAAAGCAAACCCGTCTACATTCCAGCCTCACTCAGAGGAGCAGACTTCTGAAATCAACTTGCCTACTCAGCTTTGTGACACCCAACACAGTATCAAGCTCTTCCAGGCCCCTGTCCTGAGAAAGGAAACTGGATGCTAACTTCACAAAATCCCACTGACTGCACCACCATGAGATTCCCACTCTGTGGACCCTTGGCCCTCGGCTGATAATCCCAAGCCTCTAGCCAACCATTAGCAGATGTAACTAGCCTCACCTAAGGGAGGGACAGGTTATCTTATTCCTACTGTCACGAGACCACCTTACAAAGCAGAAAGCCAGGGCACACCTCCATTGCCTCTGCTCCTGGTCCAGGGAACCGGGCTCAGGACTGTCATCAGTACTTCTGGGATGATCTGGAAACCCAACTATTAGTGTAGCATCCTGAGATCACCTCTTACCAATTTCCCATAGAATATTCTAGAAACTTGACACTTAAAGTTCCTTACTTGTTTAAAGTCTTCCTACTCCCACCATATTAAAATAATCCTTGTAACAGCAATCTCAACCCAGCTCCAACACATGCAGATTTTAATCTTCCTATACTTATGCTAATCACCAGGTGTAGCTGTTTCTGTGGGGAATCACACACCCGGATTGAATCAGCCAACCTAAATAACAGCTCTGAAGCCTCAGGTAACCAAGCTAACCATCTCACACCATTTACCACTGCCATTAAAAGACTCACACTAAAATGCTTTTCACGTCTTCCTGCGTCTCGCGTGGCGCCACTCAGCTCTTTCTCACATCCTATAGGTGTCCACCATTGGAGCATAGCCAGCAAGACAAGGGGGTAACGAGAGACGATGTATAGGCATGCACCTCAAGCCCCAGACTTTGCGTTTCAATGTACAGACAAGTGTTACCATGGTGTACCAAACCATGTGATGAGTGTAGCTAGGATGAACTACATGCTAAATCGGTAACACCCATGAATATAGATGATGGAAAAGTACATAACTGATGATGAATTAGAAGAAAGTATAATGAGATAAGGAGAGAGAAAAGAGATATGACACGAGAGCAAGGTAGACGACACAGGGGAAGTGTAAGTGGTAAAGGAGGTCAAGAAGGTTCCACTGAGGAAGGTATTCACTAAGAAATCTCACCACCGTATAGGCTACACGACATCATTGACTTCGAGTTAGAGGTGATTGGATGTGGTCCTCTCACTAGCCTACACTGTGGACCAGAGACAGTTCAGCTGAACAGCACATACTCACCTCAAAAGAGATATCGTTACGCCAGCACATATGAGGCAACCCATCCTTGTAATAAGATGAGTCTGCCCAAGGAAAAAACAGTTACGCATCACAGAAGACCCACCGATGCACATAGGCAGCGGGAAGTCTCATTGATACTGAGACAGAAGTAGGATGAGGAGTGTCACGTCTTCGCGCAAAAAGAGGCTTATGGGGGCCAATGACCAAGTGTGCTGTGCCAGTGGCTTTAAGTAGTACCTCCTGGGAGAGTAGTGCAAATCCACTTTTATGGATCACTGAGGGCCTTAGAAAGAGCCCTCGGGCGCTGGCGGTGCGACCGCGAAGCAAGCAACGAATTGAGATAACTAGCGCAGAGGAATGTGAGATAGCGCATACTGGTGGAAGCTGGCCGTAGGGCCCTTCACTGTTAGATTTGACCCTTCCCTCCCTCCTTGTCAACGGGCACTATTATTCAGTGTGCTCTAGGAGGGAAGTGGCGCTGCGCGGGGTTGGGGGGTGATACTGGCAGATCGTTAATTCGGCCTCCTGAATGGTCTGGCACACCACGTATAGTCCCGCTAGAGTTCAAAAGATAACCTCGCCTTGGAACCATTACTGTCCATGACAGGAATGCTTCCCAGAGAACCTCTGTCACCCTAATTTTCTCGCTAACTTGAACCTGACTTCCGAGAATTCTCTCACATCCTTAAGTAAGCGCCTCGTTGGGTCATGTGCCGATGCGTGTCATAAGAGCCCTTTTGCTTCCTCTAACCGTGAGGTGTTCCTGGTATGCTAATTCATTAGAGGGCCCCAATTGCTCTTTGCTCTACATATGGCTCTTGCCAGTCTTCATATAGTTGCCGCTACTTAATGGACATCTCATATCTCATAAGGTGATTCCCAGGCTAATCCTGGGACCCAACCCAAGGAGTTTTTCTAATCTCTCTGTATGTACTCTCCGAGATAAAGGGCTATGCACTTGATGTCCATTGGACTGGCTCATCCTTCCAAAGTTCTAACGTTTCTCGTCTCGAGAGCAAGCCAAAGGTCCTGTACAGGCCTTAAAGTGATCTCTGGTCGATATTCATGAGCAAGAGTATGTCAGGCTGTACAATCCCACTCTGAACCCATTTAATCTCTTTCCCCATAGGGTAGCAAAAAGAGAGGTTCGTGCTATCTAGGTACCTCTTTGATGATTGGCTTAATGGATTATGTGGCCAATTTGGAGACTTTTCTAAACAACTTGAACCCCCTCATCTGTCCTTCCTAAGGAATGCTTGAGGCTAGTGAATCAGCCTCACTCTTTGTGTTAGTCCCAAGAATTACTTCGTGATCGTCACTCTGGTGCTGCAGGGCCACTTGTTGGCTCCTTAATGAAGCTTCAGAAAGCAAGAATAGGGCGGACTGTCAGTGAGGCCCGCTGAGCCACCTGGATCTTTGTGTCCTTTCACTAAGCTCTCACCTTTTGCACTCCCAATTCTATCAAGTCCAATGCAACAGCCTATCGATGTATTTCCCCCTTTTGACTCTGTGCGTTCAATATTCTAACAAGTGGTCTGCAGGCTTGCTATGGTTCTGGTGGCGTCCTCCAGTTCTTTGCTATTGAGGTCTCTTCTTTCAGCCTTTGGGAGTTTAACCCCGCATGGTTCCCTTAAAGGATTAATTGCGCTCCCATTTGGTATGATGGATTAGTTTAACTTACATCATTCTCTCGTTTGTCTGTCTCTAAGATACTTACCATATGTTTACTGTTGGTCACAGCTATTTCCACTGTTGTTATGGCTACCCTCTATGAGAGGAGATCCTGCAGCTAAGGTTTTGCCAACATCTACCTCACTTACCATACTTGAATGTTAAGTGGGGTAACCCACACTCAGAGATTAGAAAAACTGAATAATGTTGCTGGCTAATGTTATCACCAGTCGTCCAGTTTTAAATATGCTTCTATGCTTCGGAAAATCCTCATACACTGGTATTGCCGTTAATATCCCCAGGGCTAAGTCACTTGAAAGAATACATCAACTTTAAGAAATTAAAAAAACAGGAAGGGGGAGTCCTAACATCTCCTCAGACCGCATGCCATCGTGTTCACCACGAGCTCTCTTAACTATGAATTTTCTGTCAACTTTGAAACCAGACTGATTTGATGTAATCGCCAGTCCAGAAGACTTAAGGTCTCTATGACTATGTATATATGGTGCTATGCAAGCCTTCAATGTTCAAAGACGATGCGTGGGCGCCTCGCAGGTCCCGCGCTCCTAGAGATGTTTTGTTATCATTCCCAACCAGGTGGAGCCACAACTCAACTTCTGGGTATCCCTGGCAAGATAGCTATTCATCCTAGTGCACTCTGAGAGAGCCTGTGACCAGACACTCGAACAGGCACGAAGAAGCTGTCCATCTGAGATCCACAGAAGGCAAGGGATAAAATTCGCACGGAGAACTTGTCACCCACCCAGATGGTGTGATGATAGCGGAGGACCTTCAAGGCATTGGAGTCACAGACATAGAGCCTGAAGCCTCCAGGGACAGTAACAGGCATGGATCCACTATTGGTGGCCCTCATATGTGCTGCCTTGATGACCAACAATGTGGCAGACCAGGTATTAAAGGTAGCGTGGATATTTGTGCCCAACCCAAAATTTCTGGTGGCATATCCTTGGGTTCTACCTCTGAATTTTGGCAGTGATTCTGCCCTTAATCCACCCAAGGGCCTTACCTTGAAAATTGAAACAGCACCTAACAATCAATTTATCCTAATAGGAGCCAGCCAGGTTTTACTGGCTATTTGGGAGAAAGTGGTATGAGGGACTTTTCACCTCCCCTCCCTGCTGTGAAAGGAGTCAATTATTATGATAATGACTCCCTACAGGCTATGAGGCCCTCTCTATGTATTCCCTCACTCTAACTCCTCATATCAACGGTGCATCACACGGAGACACTTTACCAAGGACTCCATATAGAAGCGATACAGTTGATTACAACCACAATGCGTACAGAAACTTTTGAGTTCTAAAACTCTTAGGACTCCCAGGTCATATGGTCATGGTTTGAAATCTGCACCTACCCTTGGGAAGCGCCAACCAGACCTTAAAGGAGCTATGACACAGACACTCCTTATCTATCCATCAATTATAAAAAAAGAGTCAAATTTGTGTAAAAAAAAAATCACCACAAGTACCATCAGGTTAATACTTGAATATATTTTCTTTTTATGACTTAAAATATTTTTTATTGAACTACAACATATAGTAAGGTTCATTGCTGTTTAGCTTAAAGCTCAGGCACATCTGTGTGGTGTGTGTGTGTGTTGTGTGTAAACCTTCTTATGGTCTGGTGCTTGTTGGGAAGCGTGCCTCCACAGGCTCAACATTTATAATGATTGGTTTCAATACTTTAGTTCTGTTTGTGCTCCTTTGGCTTTTCCTCTCTCCCTCCTCTCGAGGAGTTCTTGGAACTTCACAGGGGTAGATTCTCTTCTGGAGATAAGGGAAACTTTACTGAATAAACTAGGGGGGTGGGCGAAGGGCTTCGATCTGGCCTCTCTTTATCTGGGAGTCCGGGCGTCACCTGGGGTATGTCTTGTTTCTGGTCCCTTCCTACCTATATTTCTTTGCTTCCCATTCACTGAGATGGAACAGCCTTCACCCCATGCTCCCACCACCAAGACGTTCTGCTTAAGTGCACAGAGCCAAGCCACCTTGGACTCCCATCCCCCCCTTAAGCTATTTCTGTTAGCTCTTTGGTCCATAGCATGGGAAAAAGTAATCTGTTTTTTACGGCTATATGCATGTACATGCACCCATTTAGCCTTCACAAGCTCCCCCATCCAAGTCCTGGCCGAACTATTGAGTGGCATGGTTTCAAGCTTGGATCTTGGGAGACATCTGAGAAAAAGGAGAATTCCGGTCTTTGCCAACCATGTCACACCTGTAGACAGCTGCTGTCGCTTTCATGTGGCTCAATTAATAGGAAAAAAGAAAGATATATGCATCAGTTCTGAGGAATGTTTTTCTGACTCTTCTAGAAATACGGAGAGGTCAGAGGGAGTGCTCCGTCTTGGTGGGAGAGCACTGGCCAGAGGCACACCCTGTGGGCTGCATTCCACAGTCACCCTTAGAATTTAATTCAAGACACTGGAGCTCCCAGCCAAGAGCAACAGCTTGTGATTTGTGGGTGTCACACATGCCAGAAAGCAGCCAGGGTGTAGGCGACAGATGGGAGGGAAGGTGCTCCTAGCTTATGGGGCTCGTGTGGCCCTGACAAGGAAAGTCTGAGTCTGTAGGCCTCTGAGCCTGGGGGTCAGCCATGGTCAATTTAAAAATAAACACCGTGACTGGAACCCTGGCTGAGCCTGTGCATTTGTGGCCTTGGACTGAAGACACTGGCCTCAACTAAGATTTGCCTTCACCAAAAATAGTCATTTCAGCATCTGGGAGTCAGACCAGGAAGTAGCAGCCAAGTTCAGTGCCTCACCCTGTGCTGTGTTCTTCTCCAAGAGACTAAGAAAACCTTTTGGTCCTTGTGATCTTTCAACAATAGTTTATTGAGGACCATTTATACATTAGACAGGCATAGTACAGACTCCAAGATTCAAGAATGAACAAAACAGATGGGTCCCCTTGCCCTAGAGGACCCTACAACCTCACTGGATCTTGTGGGTGCCCTAATAAAGGACTAGTTTAGAAATAACAGAAGTTGGAGCTGGTGAGATGGGTAGAGGTTCTCACCCCCAAATCTGATAACCCAAGTTCAGTCCCTCACCCCCAAATCTGATAACCCAAGTTCAGTCCCTCACCCCCAAATATGATAACCCAAGTTCAGTCCCCCCCCCAAGTTGATAACCCAAGTTTCAGTCCCTCACCCCCCAAGTCCTGATACCAAGTTCAGTCCCCTCACACCACCAAAATCTGATAACCCAAGTTAGTCCCTCACCCCCAAATCTGATAACCCAAGTTCAGTCCCCCCCCCAAATATGAAACCCCTGAAGTTCAGTCCCTCCCCCCAAATCTGATAAACCAAGTTCAGTCCCTCACCCCCAAATATGATAACCCAAGTTCAGTCCCTCCCCCCAAATCTGATAAACCAAGTTCAGTCCCTCACCCCCAAATCTGATAGCCAAGTTCAGTCCCTCACTCCCAAATCTGATAACCCAAATTTAGTCCCTCACCCCATCTGATAGCCCAAGTTCAGTCCCTCACCCCCAAATATGATAACCCAAGTTCAGTCCCTCCCCCCAAATCTGATAAACCAAGTTCAGTCCCTCACCCCCAAATATGATAACCCAAGTTCAGTCCCTGGAGTATATGGGTAGAAGGAAGCCAACCTTTGAACGAATGTGACCCTCTGATGTCCATAAGGAGGATGGACACCGTGCGCGTGCCGGTGTGCGTGCATGCGCGCACGCACACATCACACACACACCCACAAAATGTAAAAGTTCCTTTTATTATATATTATTAGAAATGATTGGAGCTTGGGCATATTTGTGTGCTATTTCCTTGAGATCCAGACTCAAAGGCGTGCAGAGCCAGGAAGATTTCTAACCAGAGTGGACGCATCAAACCTGGACATACAAAGGTTGAGTTTCAGGATAGCTGGAGCTACAGGGGAGAACTTAATCTCAAAAAGGACAAAAAGTAGGGGGGGCGGTTCAATTTAGGGTCGTAGCCCTCAAAGGACCCACCTTTAATTCTCATACTTGTCTCAGCCTTCCACTTAAGTAACTCCACAAAAACCTTATTATTCCTAAGGTCCCTTGTGAGAGGTCCCAAGCTCGAAAACAATGAGTTGAGGGAGGGCACCGTCAAGTCCAAGTAGGGGTGTAAGTTGGTAAACCAGTGATAGTGGTAAACACTAATTGTATATATGTTGGGCTATCGATGTGCATGCAGGGTATTTTATGGGGTTTGTTTTTTTGTGTTTTGGTTTTTCTCTGTCCTTCCATTGGGACGTGTACCGTTGGGACATTTATCAGGGTTGTGTGCAACGAGGTCCATGCTGTGGAGCGGAAATAGTTCCTGGTAGGTTCCGGTAGGAATCTATGTATACAGTGCAACAGGACTTTGGGATAGATGGTCGCGATGGTTGGGCGTGGAGGTAATGGGAGGGTCAGGGTGTAGGAATATCTTGGTGTAGGGTAGTGGCAACTCAGTGTAGCAAGGTGTGTGGGATGCAATCATTGCGTACTGGTGGTTAACATATGTTTGAAAGTTTGGTTTAGTGGTTGGTACGTTATTCCAAGTGGGGTGTTAGGTGGTGAGATCCTCCGGCGAATAGGGTAGGGGTAGACGACTGGTTGTCGTGTTGGGGGTTGCTTCTATAGATATGGGTGGTGCTAAGTCCTATATTCTCCGTGAGAGATGAGCTTGGTCGAGGTTGGCAGTGTCAGTGAGAGGTAGAGATGGGTAGAGTTCGGCTCTCTGGGCTGGGGTGGTGGGCGGTGGCATTAGGTGGGTGGTACATTGTTGGGCGTAGATAGTGCATGCGTTGTTTCAAGAGTTTGCCTGCTCTTGGTTATGGTGGGGGCATCATTTTGGCTTCTGCTCTTTCTCGCTTTCTCTCTCTCTTCAACCTACGCTATACCTTTCTCCTTTCTTCCCTCTTCTTTTTCCTTATTAACCATCTCGCATAGTCGTCACTATACACACTTAATTTATCTAAACACGTTGAGTCTTGAAAATCATCTTCACACAGGTAAGTGGAAATTTCGCTCCATAGCAGAGTTGAAATGTTGAAGCCCATGTGCCTGTCATAGTATGCGCTCAGTGTCGTCTTGCAACATTCATATGCAACGGATACATGGGTTCAGCAGGAATGGGTTGCTTTGGGCTTGGCCAGGACGAGGAGTGAGGAGAAGAGAGAGACTAACATGCTGCAACTACAGGCATGGGCTCTCATTTCAGTGTGCATTTGTTTCTCGTTCCTGTCTAGACATATGGACATGTCCAACTTGACTAGTGGATATTGATTCCAACGTTTTTCCTAATAATAGAATTACTGGGATTGTTAAAGTAGTATCTGAATAGATGAATGTTCTAACTTTGGAGAAGAGACTGTTACTATAAATTACCATGAATATATAGGAGTATGGTAAAACACTCACATAGGACCTACCATGTTAGTGTAGTGAGCTACTTGTTGAGACTAAGAAGATTAAATTAATGTACTTCATAGTGGAGATAAGCCTTTCATTCATGGTCTCGGATTTCTATGTACCTCTGGTTCTACCACCAATCTTGAGATCCATATTAGCGGGGCAGAAATATTCTCTAGCGGTTGACATCTCATTGGTTGTTAAGTGGCCTGAACTATTTTTCTTATTGTTAAAATTCTTCAGTATAGTTCTTAAATTGCCACCACGTATGCTAACTACGCTGCCTTCCCCACCTCCTGTCCGTGTGTAGGAGAAGTCACTACACATCTTTTATCTCTTATATGACTGCAACCTCTGTACGTTTCTCTCTGTGCCTAGACTTAGCCATTTTAGTGGGTCTATACTTGTGGATTTTACACGTATATAATCTGAAAGACGCATAACTTCAGTAGTGTCTTCCCCAATCGTGAATGTTCTTCCACTCTCTACTTGAGTTGACACTTCTCGATTTTACTACCCTGATCACCTCCATACCTCCACCCCTTACCATGTAATTCTATCCTCAAAGGTCCTGTGCTTATACATTCTAGATGTATTTCCTACCTGGGGACCTGACCAACGGACTATTTCCTTCAGCCCATTGGCTTTGGTACATCTAATGTCCCCGGTGGGTACCTTCCAGTGAGAAGGACAGAGACAAAAATACACAGAAAACGAACCAATAATTGAACCACCTATGGGCTCGCAGCAAGCATCGTGCGGTAGCCCAGTTATACATGTGTTTCCTATTTACTGGTTTACCACTTGTAACCCCCTATTGTGCGCTTGAACAGTGCCCTCACCCGTCAAATTCACTAATGTTCCCATCTTGGGACCCTTCCGAGGGACCTTTAGGAAATAAGGTTTTCGGTTGGGAAATGTACTCTAGTGGGGGAGGCTCGAGATAAATGATTAAAGGTCGGTCCTTTTGGAGAGGCACGAACCCCTATTGACGCCCCCGCCTTTTTTCTTGCTTTCTTCAGAAGATAAGTTTCCACTGTAGCTTCTCAGCTGCCTGATGACTCAATTTTTGTAGTCCAGAGCTGGCCTTTCCATCTGGTGAGACAATTCTTCCTGACCTCTGCCGCCTGAGCGCTAGGTTAAAGGAATTATGCCACTATGCCCAGTCTCATCTTTTATTTATTATACTATATAAAGATTTTTACCATTTGTGTTGTGTTTGTGTGTGTGTGTGCGTTGCGCGCATGCACGCACACGCACTGCGACTGTGTGAATCGTCTCATTTGTCCGTCTGTATGGGACATCAGAGGTCACTGTTCAAGAGTTTGGCTTGCCTTTTACCATTATACATATCAAGGGACTGAACTTGGGCTATGTTGGTGGACAACGGAGTTCGATGGGGGGGGGATCTGAAGCTTGTGGTTATCAGATTTGGGGGTGCTAGGGGGACTGAACTTGGGCATATCAGAGGAGGTGGCATGTGTGGCCAGGTGTGTGTGAGGGATCTAAATTGTTGGGTTATCCTAGATGTTGGGAGTGAGGGACTTGAACTTGTGCTGATCAAGTTTGGGGGTGAGGGACTGAACTTGGTTAATTTTCAGATATTGGGGGGAACGGGACTGAAATTGGGATCTTGGTGCCGACTGAACTTGGGTTACTCATATTGGGGGTGAGGGACTGAACTTGGGGTTATCATATTTGGGGGTGAGATGGACCTGATCACTTAGCGGCTATTCAGATTTGGGGTGAGGGACTGAACTGGTGTTATCAGATTTGGGGTGGAGGGATAATCCCTTGCGGTTATCAGAGTGTGGGGGTGAGGGGACTACACTTGCGCGTATCAGACTTGGGGGGTGCCAGGGACTGAACTTGGTAAGTGTTGGGTGAGGATCTGGGAACTTATGATTTGGCGGTGGCCTGAGGGACTGAAACTTTGTGGTTGATCGACTTTGGGGTGAGGGACTGAACTTGGTTATAAGATTGGGGGTGAGAACCTCTACCCATCCACCAGCCTCCAACTTCTGTTACTTTCTAAACTAGTCCCTTTATTAGGGCACCCACAAGATCCAGTGAGGTTGTAGGGTCCTCTAGGGCAAGGGGACCCATCTGTTTTGTTCATTCTTGAATCTTGGAGTCTGTACTATGCCTGTCTAATGTATAAATGGTCCTCAATAAACTATTGTTGAAAGATCACAAGGACCAAAAGGTTTTCTTAGTCTCTTGGAGAAGAACACAGCACAGGGTGAGGCACTGAACTTGGCTGCTACTTCCTGGTCTGACTCCCAGATGCTGAAATGACTATTTTTGGTGAAGGCAAATCTTAGTTGAGGCCAGTGTCTTCAGTCCAAGGCCACAAATGCACAGGCTCAGCCAGGGTTCCAGTCACGGTGTTTATTTTTAAATTGACCATGGCTGACCCCCAGGCTCAGAGGCCTACAGACTCAGACTTTCCTTGTCAGGGCCACACGAGCCCCATAAGCTAGGAGCACCTTCCCTCCCATCTGTCGCCTACACCCTGGCTGCTTTCTGGCATGTGTGACACCCACAAATCACAAGCTGTTGCTCTTGGCTGGGAGCTCCAGTGTCTTGAATTAAATTCTAAGGGTGACTGTGGAATGCAGCCCACAGGGTGTGCCTCTGGCCAGTGCTCTCCCACCAAGACGGAGCACTCCCTCTGACCTCTCCGTATTTCTAGAAGAGTCAGAAAAACATTCCTCAGAACTGATGCATTATTTTTCTTTTTTCCTATTAATTGAGCCACATGAAAGCGACAGCAGCTGTCTACAGGTGTGACATGGTTGGCAAAGACCGGAATTCTCCTTTTTCTCAGATGTCTCCCAAGATCCAAGCTTGAAACCATGCCACTCAATAGTTCGGCCAGGACTTGGATGGGGGAGCTTGTGAAGGCTAAATGGGTGCATGTACATGCATAAAATATGCGTAAAAAAACAGATTACTTTTCCCATTGCTATGACCAAAGAGCTAACAGAAATAGCTTAAGGGGGGGATGGGAGTCCAAGGTGGCTTGGCTCTGTGCACTTAAGCAGAACGTCTTGGTGGTGGGAGCATGGGGTGAAGGCTGTTCCATCTCAGTGAATGGGAAGCAAAGAAATATAGGTAGGAAGGGACCAGAAACAAGACATACCCCAGGCCCAGCCCCTAGTAGTCCATTCCTCCAGAGAAGCTCTACCCCTGAAGTTTCCAGACCTTCCGGAAAGAGCAGCACTAGTTGGAAACCAATCATTCATACTGTGAGCCTGTGGAGGCACGTCCCACAAGCAGACCATAAGGTTATACACACACACACACACACACACCACAGATGTGCTGAGCTTTAAGCTAAACAGCAATGAACCTTACTATATGTTGTAGTTCAATAAAAAATATTTTAAGCATAAAAAGAAAAAAATATATTTATGTGTTTTGGTTATTTTTTTTTAACAAATTGTGTTTTTCTCATTTAGCTTTGGGGGCCAATACAGAATGTCTCTCATGAGGCTGGAGATGGCTCACCGGTTAAGAGTGTTCTTGCTCTTCCAGAGGACCAGATCAGTTCCAGCACCCATATAAGGTGACTCGCAACCAGCCTGTAGCTCTAGTTCTCAGGGACAACTTTTAGCCTCTGAGGCACCTGAATCACACATATACAGGCATGACACAGATGCAGACCAGACACACACGAAAATGAAAAAATTTTATTAAAGAATGCCTCTGACATCCTCTTGAGCAGACAGACCAGACAGACACATACATACAGCATCGTCTCAAGATAGACTTCCTTGGGAATTTGTCCCCTAACCCAAAGCTACCTAAAGAAATCCTGAACCTGTTAGCCTTATAAAAACAATGAAAATAAAAGGTTCCAAGTTGACCTCGAAACACAATGCAGACGTTACTGAAGGGAGGTGAGGAGGGCGGATGTCACAGGTCTCCAAGTGGCTCCCCTAAGGGCAGCTGCTCCACCTCTCCCTCTTTGCTGCCCCCCCCCCCAACTTCTGGTCCTACAGTCTGTCCTGCCAGCCCTCTCCTCTTTCAGCTTCTGCTGAGTTTTCCTTCAGCTCGCTCTCCTCTTATTCAGGTTGATTTGGTCTTCTCTTGACTTCTGTGACTGTTGTACCCATCACCCACACAATCCAAATGCTGAGCTGGTAGAACACTTCCTTCCCTTCCTTCCTTCCTTCCTTCCTTCCTTCCTTCCTTCCTTCCTTCTTCCTTCCTTCCTTCCTTCCTAGAAAGCACGAGGCTTCCCCAACCACAAGCTGAAACTTTAGCAGTTATATACAGCCACATATTGGTTTACACATATGCTCTTGAAGAGTTCTGGGCTGGCTGCAATTCACATGTCCCCAGTTCCCTGTGATGTCAGACACCTAGAGAATGGGAGACAGAAAGGAAAGGAGCTAGGCAGAACTTGAGTGCTGGACTGAGGCTTCAGAGCTGTTATTTAGGTTGGCTGATTCAATCCGGGTGTGTGATTCCCCACAGAAACAGCTACACCTGGTGATTAGCATAAGTATAGGAAGATTAAAATCTGCATGTGTTGGAGCTGGGTTGAGATTGCTGTTACAAGGATTATTTTAATATGGTGGGAGTAGGAAGACTTTAAACAAGTAAGGAACTTTAAGTGTCAAGTTTCTAGAATATTCTATGGGAAATTGGTAAGAGGTGATCTCAGGATGCTACACTAATAGTTGGGTTTCCAGATCATCCCAGAAGTACTGATGACAGTCCTGAGCCCGGTTCCCTGGACCAGGAGCAGAGGCATGGGGTGTGCTGGGCTTTCAATGGCTCGGCAGTAGGAAGACCTGTCTCCCTTAGGTGAGGCTAGTACATCTAATGGTTGCAAGGCTTGGGATTCAGCCGAGGGCCAAGGGTCCACAGAGTGGGATCTCAGGTGGTGCCCAGTGGATTTGGAAGTAGCATCCAGTCTTCCAAGGAAGGGGCCTGGAAGAGCTTGATACTGTGTTGGGTGTCACAAAGCTGAGTAGGCAAGTTGATTTCAGAAGTCTGCTCCTCTGAGTGAGGCTGGAATGTAGACGGGTTTGCTTTAGGTGGTGCATACAGACCCACCCCCAAATCTTCCTGCTTTCTTCCTTCTCTCCCCTCTTCTTTCTCTTTCTCCCCTTTTTTTTTTCTTTTTTTTTTTTTCCTCTTCTCCTTCTCCCTCCCTCCCCTCCCCCTCATCTACCAATTTTACAACCAACATTTCCTAGGCAACAGGGCCACCAAGGTAATACAATTCCTATCTACAAGGTGCTTACAATAGGCCCATAATAATGATTAAATTCCCAATGGCAAAACTGTAATTGTGGACAGTGTTCCCCAAAGAGGTTCAGTACTTAGCAGTGTTAAGGGAATCTAACCGTGTCTGATGGGGAGCAGGCTTAGCAAGACTTCCCCTAAGAGGTGACATCTAAGCTGAGACCTTAAGAAAGAGAAGATAGCCAGGCAAAGGAAGAGATGTATAGAGAGAGGAAGGGCTATAGTCATAAAAACAGCCTGGTACTGGCACAAAAACAGACCTGTTGACCAATGGAACAAAACCAAAGATCCAAATCTGAGCACATATAATTTCAGCCATCTTATATTTGACAAGGGGGCCAGAAGCCACAATGGAGAAAAGACAGCATCTCTAGCAAGTGGTGTTGGCAAAACTGGATCACCACTTGTAGAATGAAATTAAACCCCTACCTCTCGCCCTTGTACAAAAGTCAACTTCCAATGGATCTGGGGGGCTATTTTAGTATCAGTTACAACTCATTTTTCTTGCCTAGAATAACTCAATGATTAGCTCAACTCCTTGTGTTTTGTATGTGAACTGCCAGATTTCAAATCACATGAAACAGGACAGTAAAAGATCTACTCAATCTGAGGAAACTGAATTCCCACATTGTATTCCCTTGGCCTGATTGGATCTGTTTGTCTGAGTATGTGTCCCAACTCATTGCAGAATCTCAGCAGTAAAAATGTTGAATCAGGGGCTGGAGAGATGGTTCAGCGGTTAAGAGAACCAGCTGCTCTTGCAGAAGACCCGGGTTTGATTCCCAGCACCCACATGGCAGCTAAGAACTATTTTTAACTCCAGTTCCAGGGGTATCCTGGACACCCTCTTCTGACCTCCGTGGCATTGCACAACACGGGTACACCAACCTACATGCAGACAGTACACTCAAACACATAAAAAAATAATAAATTTTTTTAAATGTTGAATCAAAGAACAGAGGAAAGTATCTCCAGGAGCAGAGGGAGGAGGAGAGGAGAGTGGAGGGTGGTGAGGGAGGGAGAGGAAAGGGAAATGAAGAAAGGGGAGGGGGAGAGAAGAGAAGAAGGGAGGGGAGAGAAGGAAGAAAGCAGGAAGATTTGGGGGTGGGTCTGTATGCACCACCTAAAGCAAACCCGTCTACATTCCAGCCTCACTCAGAGGAGCAGACTTCTGAAATCAACTTGCCTACTCAGCTTTGTGACACCCAACACAGTATCAAGCTCTTCCAGGCCCCTTCCTTGGAAGACTGGATGCTACTTCCAAATCCACTGGGCACCACCTGAGATCCCACTCTGTGGACCCTTGGCCCTCGGCTGAATCCCAAGCCTTGCAACCATTAGATGTACTAGCCTCACCTAAGGGAGACAGGTCTTCCTACTGCCGAGCCATTGAAAGCCCAGCACACCCCATGCCTCTGCTCCTGGTCCAGGGAACCGGGCTCAGGACTGTCATCAGTACTTCTGGGATGATCTGGAAACCCAACTATTAGTGTAGCATCCTGAGATCACCTCTTACCAATTTCCCATAGAATATTCTAGAAACTTGACACTTAAAGTTCCTTACTTGTTTAAAGTCTTCCTACTCCCACCATATTAAAATAATCCTTGTAACAGCAATCTCAACCCAGCTCCAACACATGCAGATTTTAATCTTCCTATACTTATGCTAATCACCAGGTGTAGCTGTTTCTGTGGGGAATCACACACCCGGATTGAATCAGCCAACCTAAATAACAGCTCTGAAGCCTCAGTCCAGCACTCAAGTTCTGCCTAGCTCCTTTCCTTTCTGTCTCCCATTCTCTAGGTGTCTGACATCACAGGGAACTGGGGACATGTGAATTGCAGCCAGCCCAGAACTCTTCAAGAGCATATGTGTAAACCAATATGTGGCTGTATATAACTGCTAAAGTTTCAGCTTGTGGTTGGGGAAGCCTCGTGCTTTCTAGGAAGGAAGGAAGGAAGGAAGGAAGGAAGGAAGGAAGGAAGGAAGGAAGGAAGGAAGGAAGGAAGGAAGGAAGGATATCTTACCAGCTCAGCATTTGGATTGTGTGGGGTGATGGGTACAACAGTCACAGAAGTCAAGAGAAGACCAAATCAACCTGAATAAGAGGAGAGCGAGCTGAAGGAAAACTCAGCAGAAGCTGAAAGAGGAGAGGGCTGGCAGGACAGACTGTAGGACCAGAAGTTGGGGGGGGGGGCAGCAAAGAGGGAGAGGTGGAGCAGCTGCCCTTAGGGGAGCCACTTGGAGACCTGTGACATCCGCCCTCCTCACCTCCCTTCAGTAACGTCTGCATTGTGTTTCGAGGTCAACTTGGAACCTTTTATTTCATTGTTTTTATAAGCTAACAGGTTCAGGATTTCTTTAGGTAGCTTTGGGTTAGGGGACAAATTCCCAAGGAAGTCTATCTTGAGACGATGCTGTATGTATGTGTCTGTCTGTCTGTCTGCTCAAGAGGTGTCAGAGGCATTCTTTTAAAATTTTTTCATTTTATTCGTGTGTGTGTCTGTCTGCATCTGTGTCTATGCCTGTATATGTGTGAATTCAGGTGCCCTCAGAGGCTAGAAGAGGTTGTCCCTGGAACTAGAGCTACAGGCTGTTGCGAGTCACCTTATATGGGTGCTGGGAACTAAGTTCTGGTCCTCTGGAAGAGCAGTAAGCACTCTTAACCGGTGAGCCATCTCTCCAGCCTCATGAGAGACATTCTGTATTGGCCCCCAAAGCTAAATGAGAAAAACACAATTTGTTAAAAAAAAATCACCACAAGTACCATCAGGTTAATACTATATTTTTTCTTTTTATGCTTAAAATATTTTTTATTGAACTACAACATATAGTAAGGTTCATTGCTGTTTAGCTTAAAGCTCAGCACATCTGTGTGTGTGTGTGTGTGTGTGTGTGTATAACCTTATGGTCTGCTTGTGGGACGTGCCTCCACAGGCTCACAGTATGAATGATTGGTTTCCAACTAGTGCTGCTCTTTCCGGAAGGTCTGGAAACTTCAGGGGTAGAGCTTCTCTGGAGGAATGGACTACTAGGGGCTGGGCCTGGGGTATGTCTTGTTTCTGGTCCCTTCCTACCTATATTTCTTTGCTTCCCATTCACTGAGATGGAACAGCCTTCACCCCATGCTCCCACCACCAAGACGTTCTGCTTAAGTGCACAGAGCCAAGCCACCTTGGACTCCCATCCCCCCCTTAAGCTATTTCTGTTAGCTCTTTGGTCATAGCAATGGGAAAAGTAATCTGTTTTTTTACGCATATTTTATGCATGTACATGCACCCATTTAGCCTTCACAAGCTCCCCCATCCAAGTCCTGGCCGAACTATTGAGTGGCATGGTTTCAAGCTTGGATCTTGGGAGACATCTGAGAAAAAGGAGAATTCCGGTCTTTGCCAACCATGTCACACCTGTAGACAGCTGCTGTCGCTTTCATGTGGCTCAATTAATAGGAAAAAAGAAAAAATAATGCATCAGTTCTGAGGAATGTTTTTCTGACTCTTCTAGAAATACGGAGAGGTCAGAGGGAGTGCTCCGTCTTGGTGGGAGAGCACTGGCCAGAGGCACACCCTGTGGGCTGCATTCCACAGTCACCCTTAGAATTTAATTCAAGACACTGGAGCTCCCAGCCAAGAGCAACAGCTTGTGATTTGTGGGTGTCACACATGCCAGAAAGCAGCCAGGGTGTAGGCGACAGATGGGAGGGAAGGTGCTCCTAGCTTATGGGGCTCGTGTGGCCCTGACAAGGAAAGTCTGAGTCTGTAGGCCTCTGAGCCTGGGGGTCAGCCATGGTCAATTTAAAAATAAACACCGTGACTGGAACCCTGGCTGAGCCTGTGCATTTGTGGCCTTGGACTGAAGACACTGGCCTCAACTAAGATTTGCCTTCACCAAAAATAGTCATTTCAGCATCTGGGAGTCAGACCAGGAAGTAGCAGCCAAGTTCAGTGCCTCACCCTGTGCTGTGTTCTTCTCCAAGAGACTAAGAAAACCTTTTGGTCCTTGTGATCTTTCAACAATAGTTTATTGAGGACCATTTATACATTAGACAGGCATAGTACAGACTCCAAGATTCAAGAATGAACAAAACAGATGGGTCCCCTTGCCCTAGAGGACCCTACAACCTCACTGGATCTTGTGGGTGCCCTAATAAAGGACTAGTTTAGAAATAACAGAAGTTGGAGCTGGTGAGATGGGTAGAGGTTCTCACCCCCAAATCTGATAACCCAAGTTCAGTCCCTCACCCCCAAATCTGATAACCCAAGTTCAGTCCCTCACCCCCAAATCTGATAACCCAAGTTCAGTCCCTCACCCCCAAATCTGATAACCCAAGTTCAGTCCCTCACCCCCAAATATGATAACCCAAGTTCAGTCCCTCCCCCCAAATCTGATAAACCAAGTTCAGTCCCTCACCCCCAAATCTGATAGCCAAGTTCAGTCCCTCACTCCCAAATCTGATAACCCAAATTTAGTCCCTCACCCCCAAATCTGATAGCCCAAGTTCAGTCCCTCACCCCCAAATCTGATAACCCATGTTCAGTCCCTCACCCCCAGATCTGATAACCCAAGTTCAGTCCCTCACCCCCAAATCTGATAGCCCAAGTTCAGTCCCTGGAATGTATATGGTAGAAGGAAAGCCAACCTTTGAACATTGACCTCTGATGTCCATACAGGAGGCATGGACACACACGTGCGCGTGCGTGTGCGTGCATGCGCGCACGCACACACACACACACACACACAAAATGTAAAATCTTTATATATATATAAAAAAAGATGGAGCTGGGCATAGTGGCATATGCCTTTAATCCCAGCACTCAGGCGGCAGAGGCAGGAAGATTTCTACCAGATGGAAGCCAGCCTGGACTACAAATTGAGTTTCAGGTCAGCTGGAGCTACAGGGAGAACTTATCTCAAAAAGACAAAAAAGGGGGGGGCGTCAATAGGGTTCGTGCCCTCCAAAAGGACCCACCTTAATCCATTGATCTCAGCCTCACTAAGTACATCCACAAAAACCTTATTTCCTAAGGTCCCTGGAAGGTCCCAAGTGAACATGAATTTGAGGGGAGGGCACTGTTCAACCACATAGGGGTTAAGTGGTAAACCAGTAAATAGGAAACACAATTGTATATGGGGCACGATGGTGCAGCAAGGGTAATTATGGTTGTTTTCTGTGTATTTTTGTCTCTGTCCTTCTCACTGGTACACCGGGACAAGATGTACCAAAGCCAAGCTGAGGAAATAGTCCTGGTAGGTCCCAGGTAGGAATCCAGATGTATAAGCAACAGGACTTGAGGATAGAATCATGGTGGGGTGGAGGTATGGAGGGTCAGGGTGTAAAATCGAGAGTGTCAACTCAGAGTAGAAGTGGAAGAACATTCACTGGGGACATGTGAAGTTTATGGTCTTTCAGATTATTACGTGGAAATCCCAAGTATAGACCACTAAATGGCTAAGTCTACCCAGAGAGAAGTCAGAGGTTGCAGTCATAGATAAGAGAGTTCTCCTGGCGGGGGGGGGGCAAGTGGGGTACACCCATCAAAGTCCGCTATGGGCAGAGGTTGTTGCTCCTAATAAGTAATTTTTTTCTTAAAAATGAAGGCAAAACACATTAATTATTAAAACGTTGGAAAATCATCTCCACAGTAAGTGGAACATTCCCATAGAGCAATGAAATAGAAGCCCATGTCCTTGTCAGTGCACATGTGGCACTAGTACTTACCAGCTGACGGGTTCCGTAGTGTGAACAGCCATGCTGTTCTCCCACACACGCTGTAGAAGGCTTCCCTTCTTCATCCGAGGTCCGCCTGGGCCAGTAGATTCGGAATTGCTGTTGCTCGAATTTCTTCCTTGCTTCGCTCCCATGTCTGAGGGAATCACACTCCCCAATACAGCACTCACCTTCACATGTTGTGTTAGGCTCTGCTTTGTGGGAGACCTAGACTAAGAAAGCCAGTTCTGGGTGCTGGAGAGATGGCCTAGTGGTTAAGAGCACCGACTGCTCTTGCAGAGGACCCGGGTTCAATCCCCAGCACCTACATGGCGGCTGAGAACCGTCTTTAGCTCCAGTTCCAGGGGAATCCGACACCTTCTTCTGACCTCCTCAGCATTGCACGACACGGGTGCATGGACCTACATGCAGACAGTACATTCATGCAAAAATAAATAAAATGTTAAAAAAAATTAAAAAAAAAAGAAAGCCTGTTCTACTTTACGATGCAGGAACATGGCTTATCCTTCTGAACCTAAATATTCTTATCTTCGAAATGGCTGCGGGGTGGGGGGGGGTGGGGGGAGGTGTGGTGGGTAGAAGCTGTTACTTAGGGAGGTAGAATAATGGCACCCTACCTAAAATGTTGGAGTCCTCATCCTTGGGACTCGTAAATGTAAAGGTTCTGTGCAGAGGGAAATTAGAGTTGCAAATGGAATTACAGTTGTGAGTCAGCTGATAGGAACGTACCGGTGATTATCCTGAGTAATCCAGGTGGGCCCAGGATGATCAGAGCAGAAGTGAAAGGCTCCGAAGAAAGATCCAGAGAGATGCAGTGCTGGCTTTGACGCAGGAGGGGGACATCAGCAGAGGAATGTCGGCAGCCTCGAGAAGCTGGAAAGCCCCTAGCAGAGTCCCCCTCAGAGAACACTATTGACATCTTGTTTTAGCTCAGTGAGCCTGGGCTCCAGGTATTCAGAGCTGTAAGGATGAATTTGTGTTCTTTTAAGTCACTGACTTTGTGGTATTTGACATAATGGGAATTGTGACAACTTCATGAGTGACATGCTTGGCTCAAGGCCTGGTGTGTAAGAAATGGGTCCTTTCCCATACAGACAACACTGTTGTGTTGTCTGGTAGTAAGGAACCCGAGAGTGCTTGTCTATCCAACACAGAGTGCAGGCACCAGAATCTCACCCCTAGTGATTCAGGAGTGTGAAAATAGGAAGGAAAATTGTAGCCTTTAAGAATTACACAAGTGAGCCAGGCGTAGTGGCACATGCCTTTAATTCCAGCACTTGGGAGGCAAAGGCCGATGGATCTCTGTGAGTTGAAGGCCATCCTGGTCTACATAGTGAGTTCCAGGACAAAAGACCAAAAAGAAAGAAATAAAGAAAAAGAAAAAGAACTATACAAGTGACCCTTGGGGTATGGCCACACCTTTAGGCCCCACTATAACCTTGTGGCCACCAGCACCTCTGTGTTTGTCCCAGGACAGGCTGCCTCAACCACCCTAAAGGAATGCTAGGCCCAGGAAGAGCAGCCCAGTCACTCCATGTGAAGATGCTTTCTTCCTGTCAAGTTGATACTTTTGTGAATGCCTCCTTCCATCTTTGAAATTCAAAGATACTTATTACCACATCATTCGTGTGCCGGGCACGTTCTCCAGGTCGAGAGCACCAGCACCCTCCTGGGGGTCCCGAGTACCTTCAAATTTGAGAACTTTAGTGCCACTGCATTGGGCTTGGTACCAAGTGCCAAATGCAGGTGGATTGGACCTTCTCATTGGAACAGAAATATCACTGCCCTTTAGGGGAAGTCACACAGGATATAATTCAACAAATATTAATGGAGCGAACACCATATGTTAGGCACTGGGCCAAACAATGAGGGCAGTGGGTAATAAGCCAGGGCTGGGGCCCTGACCTCTCCAAGTGAACAGAGAAGACACACATTCAACAGGTCATTCATTAGCCAGTGACAAGGTAGGAACTGCAGCTTTTTTTTTTAAATATTTTTTTATTTTTATTGAGTTTTTGGCCATTTCATATAACAGATCTTAATCAAATTTAGACTTCCCCATCCATCCCCTTCCATAACCTCCCCATCTATCCCCTTCTATACTCTCCCCATCCATCCCCTTTCATACCCCACCCCCCACACCAGATTTCACAAATTCTGTCATAAATGTTAAGTCCTATCTGGTCAAGCATTTGTACCCAGATGTCACTCGGTGCAAGTTCATCTACTGCAGTCTAGTCAGCCTACTTAGAGACACTCCCTTAAAGAAGATATACTGTCCCTCTCCTTCAGTAATCAGTTGCCAATAGTTCTGTTCAGGCCCCAATGGGCCTGCCTCCCATTTCCCCATTTCCTTTTTTTAATGCTTTTTTTGATGTTTTGTGTATTTCAGAAATCATTTTTCAATTTAGTTTAAGCATATTCCTTTTTCCCTTCCCCCTACCCCAGCCCAGGTCATGCATTCTGCCATAACTGTCCTGCATCTTTCTCTCAGTCTTTTTTTTTATGCTTAGGAATTCACATTTTCCTCCATTAATTTTATATTACTCTAAAATATGGATACATACTCTCCACCCATATACAGTAATTACAGAGTCAGAAAATAAGTGGTGGGTGGGTTCTAGAGCCCCTTGAGAAATTTACATTATAACATAAGTTGCTTTCAGATTAAACAGAAATATAGCAATGACATTGTTCAGCTTGCCTTTCAACTGGGGATTTGGTGTTAGCATCCACAAATGAGGGAAACCATTCACTGTTTTTCTGGGACTGTGTTACTTCACTTAGCATAATGGCTTCCAGTTCCATCCATTTACCTGCAAAGTTCATGACGTCATCTTTCTTTACTGCTGAATAATACTCCAATGTGTA
This sequence comes from Rhizomys pruinosus, assembly GCA_009823505.1. NCBI lineage: Eukaryota > Metazoa > Chordata > Mammalia > Rodentia > Spalacidae > Rhizomys > Rhizomys pruinosus. The sequence continues at coordinate 137,771 of VZQC01008018.1, forward strand.
CCACATTTTTTTCATCCACTTGTCTGTTGAGGGGCATTTGGGTTGGTTCCAGCTCTTTGCTATTGTGAAGAGAGCTGCAATAAACATGGATGTGCATGTATCTTTGCAGTAGGATGAGTCTTTGGGTATATACCCAGGAGTGGTATGACTGAGTCAGGTGGTAGGCTCGTTTTGAGTCTTTTAAGGGTTCTCCACACTGCTTTCCATAGTGGTTATACAAGTTTACATTCCCACCAGCTATGGATGAGTGTTCCCCTTTCCCCACAACCTCTCTAGCATTTGGTGTCTTTTGTTTTCTTGATCTTAGCTAGTCATATCGGAGTGAGATGATATCTGAGAGTGGTTTTAATTTGCATTTCCTTAATTATTTATGATGTTGAACACTTTTTAAGATGTTTCTTGGGCATCTTTAATTCCTCACTGGTGAAGTCTCTGTTCAGCTCTTTACTCCATCTTTTGAGGTCATTTGTTTTCTTATTTCTTTGTTTTTTGAGTAGTTTATCTATTCTTGACATTAATGCTCTGTCAGATGAATCACTAGTGAAAATTTCCTCCCACTCTGTGGGCTTTCTCTTTACTTCCTTGATTGTTTCTTTCACTGTACAGACACTTTTGAGTTTAATGAGGTTCCATTTATCAATTGTTGACCTTATTTCCTGTGCAGTTGCTGTATGATTTAGAAAGTCTTTTCCTATGCCTATGTCTTATAGGTTGTTGTCCACTTTTTCTTCTATCATCTTCAGGGTTTCAGGCTTCACATTGAGATCTTTGATCCACTTGGAGTTGATTTTTGTACAGGGTGAGAGGTAGGGGTTTAGTTTTGTTCTTCTACAAATGGTGATCCAATTTTACCAGCACCATTTACTGAAGATGCTATCCTTCCTCCACTGAGGTTTTTTTTGCCCCTTTGTCAAATATGAGGTGGCTGAAATTGTATGAGTTCAAGTTTGGATCTTCAATTTTGTTCCATTGGTCAATGGGTCTGTTTTTGTGCCAATACCAGGCTGTCTTTATGACTATGGCCCTGTAATATAGTTTGAAGTCTGGTAGAGCAATCCCCCCCCTGTATTGCATTTTTCACTCAGGGTTGCTTTAGCTATTTGGGGTCTTTTGTTTTTCCATATGAATTTAAGGATTTTTTCCCAAGTCTGTGAAGAAGCTCATAGGGATTTTGATTGGGATTGCATTGAATCTGTATGTCAATTTGGGTAAAATGGACATTTTTACTATAATTTTCCCAATCCATGAGCATGGGAGGTTTTTCCATCTTTTGATGTCATTTTCAATCTCCTTTTTCAGGGGTTTAAAATTTTTGTTCTAGAGGTCTTTGCTATCTTTGGTTAGGTTTGTTCCCGGATATCTTATTATTTTTGAGGCTATTATGTGTGGGAAGGTCTTCTTATATTCCTTCTCCACTTGTTTATTGTTGGTGTAAACAAAGGCTACTGATTTTTCTAGGTTAATTTTGTAGTCCACCTCTTTACTAAAACTCTTAATCATTTCTAGAAGTTTTCTGGTGGAGTTTTTAGCATCCCTCAGGTAAACTATCATATCATCTGCAAAAAGGAATAGCCTAACTTATTTTCTGATTAGTACTCTTTTAATTTCCTTCTCTTGTCTTATTGTCCTAGCAAGTGTTTCAAGCCTTATGTTGAAGAGAAGTGGCGATAAGGGTTCCTGCCTTTAAGGGAAATGTTTCCAATTTTTCTCCATTTAGGATGATGTTGGCAGTAGGTTTGCTTTATATGGCTTTGATCATGTTGAGGAATGTTCCTTTCAGTCCTATTCCCTCTAGGACTTTAAACATGAAGGGATGCTGGATCTTGTCAAAGGCTTTTTCTGCATCAATCGAGATGATCGTGTGGTTTTTGTCTTTCAGTCCATTTATGTGTTTTATGATATTTATTGATTTACATATGTTGAACCATCCCTGCATCTCTGGTATGAATCCAACTTTATCATGATGGATGATCTTTTGGATGTGGGTCTGTATGTGATTTGCAAGTATTTTGTTGAGAATTTTTGCATCTATGTTCATTAGTGAGATGGGTCTATAGCTTTCTTTTTTACTTGTATCTTTGCCTGGTTTTGGTATTAGAGTGATGCTGGCTTCATAGGAGTTTGGGAGAATTCCCTCTGTTTGTATCCTTCTGAACAGTTTGAGTAGCAATCGTTGTAGGACCCCTTTAAAATTTTTTATAGAATTGTGCTGTGAAACCATCTGGACCAGGGCTTTTTTTAGTTGGGAGATTTTTAATTACATCTTCAATTTCCTCAAATATTATGGGTCTGTTTAAACTGTCAGTCTCTTCTTGGTTAAGCTTTGTTGATTCCCAGGATTTCAGATATTCATCCATTTCTTTATGTATTATTTACTTTGTTTCTATTTTATTTCTGCTCTGATTTTTGTTATTTCTTCCTGTCTGTTGGGTTTAAGGTTCATTTGTTGTTGTCTCTCAAGTGTTTTTAGCTGCAGTATTAGATCGTTTATTTGTTTCCTTTCTGTTCTTTTTTTGTTTTGTTTTGTTTTTTGATGTGGGTACTTAGGGCTATAAATTCCCTCTCGAGACTGCTTTTAAAGTATCCCACAGGTTTTGTTGTGTTGTATTGTCTTTTTCGTTGAGGAACTGCAGCTTTTTAAGTCATTCTTTGGAATCTTTCATTTGTACTTGGTTTCCCCTGGTAGTTGACATGCCGATTCTGGGTGAGGAGTGCTGCAGCAAGTCTGTATTTCAGGTGAGCTGCCATGATGGAGGTGACTGGGATGAGGGCCACACTTCAAGCAGCGAGGCCGGATGCCTCAAGGCAACTCCACATCTGTTTTTGCCTATGATTTCTGATAGGAATAGGTGGCAGGAATAATCCTTTATCACAGGCGAAAAAAGGGGAGTGACTGAGGGTCATATCCAGGCTGGGCCTCCAGCCCACAGGCTCCATGGGCCTCTCCCACTTTATTAAGAGGCACAATCTAAACCCCAGGACATACCAGCTCCTCCATGATCTTCATCACAGAATGACAGCAGGCTGTAGCAGCCCCCACTAGGGAATGGCTACTTTGTTCTTCCTATAGTACAGACCTTTGAGAATAGCCTGCATCTGCCATGCTTCCCAGTGCAAATGCTCTTAAGCCTTTGCTGTGATAGGGAAGGGACATTCCCAGCTTGGTGAGGGGCAGTCTGGAGCTGTCTGGAGTCATGGGCTGTCTGGAGCCCCTCTCAACTTCCTTAACAATAAAGGCCTCCCAGTCTCTCATAGCCAAGGGGAAAGGGGAGGCAGGTTTTTCTTGGCTTTGCTCCAGTTAGGGCAGCTGGAATCTATTGGCTATGTTCAAACAATCACCCTCTCCTGAGATAGGCCAGCTGGGTAAAGTCAGACATTTCATTTGGGAACCTTTTTCTGTTCCTGGGCCTCCCACCCCAGGGCCTATGGGTGCCCCCCAAAGGCTGTCCTTTACCTCTTGTGCCCAGCTCTGTTCCTTGGTGGGGATGGCACGATTCCAAGTCACTTAAGGAATTCTTTTTGGATTTCTCCCCACGCCACATCAAACATACTAAAAGGCATCCACATCTCTTGTATTAAGTATGTGCCCAGTGTGAGCAAGTACTATTGCTAGTCATTAGGATGTGAAAAAGAGATGACTTTTAGAATTCTGCTTTTGAAATAAGTTGCCTACACATTCAGTTTCTGAAAGGCTGTACTCTCTCAACAATCAGTTTGCAAGCTAGAAAATCTCTATGAAGGAAAAGCAAGCCTTATTGTTTTTAAGCATCATGAATTTTTTATGAATTCCCAATTTATTCACAAAATTAGCATGTCATTTTTATAGCATTTAATCAAGTCTACTTTAATTTCAATTGTTCTGTTTTCCTACTTTGGAGTTTCTTGCGGGTTTTTTTTGTTTTTTATTTATTTGAGATATTGAAGTTTCTGTAGCTGGTGAGGGCATTAAATATGAAATGGACCTTTACATCCAGCCATGTGGCAGGTGGAGACCCGAGCAGTAGGACGTGGTCTAGGGAAACAATTCCCAGCCCTAGGAGTCTTTACTGCAGTTCCCTTCCGATAGTTTTCTTACCTCCAGGGATCCAGTTGCAAGCAAGAATCTGGTTTCCATGGTGATTGGGAATGTCAAATTTGAGAAAACTGGGGAGAACCTGCAGGTCTAGGAGCTTTGTTCAAATTGACTACATTTTAATTACAGAAAGTAGGATGATTTGGGGCAGAGGGGGAAAAGATAAACAGAGTGGTCAGGACTGAAAAAGGAGGGAGTGGGAGGTATAAAGAGAGAGAGGGAAAAGGAAGGAGGGGAGGAAGAGAGAAAGAGGAGACAGGGAGGCGGCAGGCCCGGCTGCTCTTTATCGGGTATCCCTGGCAGATACTTTCACATCTAACGCCTTTTCTTTCTGCTAGGACAATAACAGCGACAACAGTTAACAGATTCAGTGATACCTGCCATCTATAGCCACTGCCCAACTAAGATGGCCACTGCAGTGTTTTTAGCATAGTCCTTGGTAAATGTTAGATGCTCAGATATAATTTTTTTATGGCGTGCGTGTGTGTAAAACTTGTGCTCTCGTGTGTGCAACAGTTGAAGGAAGATGTCAGGTGTCTTGGTCTATCCCTGTCTTCCTTATTCCCTAGAGACAGGGTCTCTCACTTGGCCTGAGGCTTGTCAACTTGACTAAGCTGACTGGTCAGTGAGCTATGGGGTCTGCCCATCTTTGTTTCTTTCCCAGCACTGGGGCGACAGGCACTTACAGCCAGGCCCAGATTGTTTACACAGATGCTAGTGATTCAAACTCAAGGCTCCGTGCTTGGGCAGCAAGCATTCTTAACTACTGAGCCATCTCCCCAGACCCTCAAATATCTTTATTTTCACATACACAGACATGTTTATTGAAGTCTATCAAAGTAATGGGTATTAACTTATTATAGAAAGAAAACTTCCCAGGTCCAAGTCATCCTTGGTGTCTTTAGCCTCACATAGCATGACATACACCAATCCTAACAAAGAGGAAACTACTCCCTTTTGTTTTTGTTGTTATTAGTTTTTTGAGATAGACTCTCACTTTGTAGCCTAGGCTGACTGTATCTACCTGCCTCAGGCTCCTGAGTGCTGGGATTATAGGCATGCACCAACACATCCAGCTTTAAATGTTCATGTAAAAACACTCCACATTCTTGCCAGGCGTGGTGGCGCACGCCTTTAATCCTAGCACTTGGGAGGCAGAGGCACGAGGATTTCTGTGAGTTCGAGGCCAGCCTGGTCTACAGAGTGAGTTCCAGGACAGCCAGAGCTACAGGGAGACCCTGTCTCAAAAAGACCAAAAACAAAACAAAACAAAACAAAACAAAACAAAAAAACAAAACAAAACAAAAAAACCACTCCACATCCATAGCTTTTATCAGCTCATATATAAAGCCAATAGCAAATAATATTATGAGAATATTTCCTAAAGTAAAAGTGAGGAATGAGAGTAGTCCAGGCTGGAAAGCTACCCAGGAAACATCAGGGCAAGTAAACATGCAGCAGTTAAAACACATGCATTAGCTTTGTGATTCTCAGACTGGCCTGTGCATTGAACTCCTTTCCCAGAGTCCTCTCCTGGATGCCGGAATCCATTGAGGAGAGAAGGGGAAGGACTCCAGAGGTTTGACGTGGCAGGCTATGTGACAGACATTGCTTCCGTGCCCGCTCCACCATTCAGACCCAGTCACCTGCCACCTCTGATTGTAAGGGGCTGAGAAATGGGTCTAATCGCATCCCACAGGAAAACAAGCTGGCCATTGGCACAAAAGGTAATTTTAACTTAAGCTAAGTTAAAAAAAAAAAAAAACTCTTCTCCTTGGACAGTTTCAAAAACCAAAGAAAGAGACAGAGGAAGCAGGCTCAATAATATGTTCCAGTGGAAGAAAGGCTGTGGGTTTACAGGCGCTGTCACACCCACCCACTTAGATGCTACAGATAGGACACGACAAGTCACAGGCTCCAACTTGCCCTTCCCAGTCCACCCACAGCGTCTTGTCCAGGCCTCTATTCCTTGCCGACCCACTCCAGTCTGCTGCATGCCTGCTTGCAGGGAAGGGCTTCAACTTACTCAGCCATGAATCCCAACAGCCTGGTACAGTATTTGGCAGAGGAAGTGTTTTATTAGTTGAACTCAGTGGAATAAGAACTAAGTGGAAAAGAGGTAAAACAGATAGAATTAAAATCCCCTGTGGCCAAGACTGCAGTAGCTAGTGACCTGGGGCAGGTATCTCAACCTCTCTGCACTTTCATTTTCCTTGTCTGTGATGATCAAACCAACCTCAGATGCTTGCTGTGAGGGCTCAGTGTGCCAAGAAAGTCAAATGTGCTTACAAGACTGTCCCGGTCAAGTAGGTCTGGGGAAGTATTGTGGCTATTTTTATTAAAGACCATAGGAGCCTCCACCACTGACTGATGATGAGGACAGAAGCAGTCACGAGAAAGGCCCACTGCCCTCAGAACAGGGCCAGGAGGAGGGAGCCTGATGGAGACAGGTACATTTTCCCATGTACTGTGGCCAACGAGGCTTCAAAGTAAGCACACATCAGAAGGTGACATTTAACCTTAACAGAACAAACAAATGACACATCATGGCGCCAGCCCTGTACAGACCAGGGCAGGAAACTGGTGAGCCAGAGTTGAATAGGCTGACATGGGTGGCTTAAGAAAATCCCAGTGCCAGGTGGAGGCTGATGTTCTGGGGGGAAATCTAATGCATACATTGGGGGTAGGGGTGGGTGGGAGTAGGGGTTGGTGGTAGGGTGAGGAGGAATGGGTATTTGTTGGGGGTGTAGAAGGGAGAAGAGAGAGTAGAAATCCTTAGGGTGTCAGATACCCACTTGATAGTATATGTCACAGTCTATAAGCAAGAGGTGACTACTTTATTGCTTTAAAATGTCCAAAGTTGGGGTCAAGTAGGGTGGTATAAACCTCTAATCCCAGCATTTAGGAGGCAGAGGCAGGTGGACTTCTGTGAGTTCCTGGACAGCTGAGGCTACATAGTTAGACCCTGTGTCAAAAAAAAATTTAAATAAATTCTTCTATCAATCAAGAGATACATTGCAGACAAGTTCAAAGATTTGGAGGAAATCAAGGTACTTTAGCTAACAAGACCCTAAACCCTGCAACATAAGACTCAGAGGGAGACAGTGTAATGAGTTTCAGCTCAGTCACTCCAAGTTTAGATTTACTTCTCATGAAAATGAAACACAACCAGTTCTTACGGCACAAGAGAGGGGTCTAATTTGTGGGTGACCTAGATCCTGTGGTTCTTTCTCCACTCAAGAGTCCCTCTCAGAAGGTAGTCATGAGATGGAAAATAGCACAAGATGCCAATTATACAAATGTTAACACACCCTCCAAGAAAGCCTGGTGACTGTAGACTTGGGCCCAGGAAGCTCAAAGATCCCTCCCTTTTATGACTAAAATGCAAGACTCTAATCCTGGCCTCTGTGTAGTGATAGCCCTGTGGTAGCACCATCAGGAAATACAGTCCCACCCAGGTGCTTGTTAAGATCCCTTGGAGAGCAGTCTGACCCTTTGTGAGGGACATGATCAGATTTCAGATTGTCCCACCAAATCTCTCCTACCTTCCAGCCAATGCCTTGCAATCTTGTAGTCAGAGAATCGGCAGCTATGGACAGGCTTTACTTATCAGTATGGAAGAGAATTCTGGTACTATCTTCTGCCATTTACCTCTTATAATTAAAATTTATCTTAGATATGTAGGGGCCTGAAGAAAGTTTAGGGAGTGGGGGGGGAGATAAAATTAATAATGCTTCAGGATGGTGATGTGATCTGCTGAGAGGAAAGGAGACTAAAATCAGAAGCTGGGTTCTAAATTCTCTTCTCTACCAATGTGGAGATCCTGGAAATTACTTAAACTCTCTGAGCCTATTTGACTATCTCCATAGTGCTCAAATAATTTACAATCTCAGGTAAAGTGAGGGCAAGAGCTAGAACTGTGGATTTCTGTGACATGGAGACTAAGAGGCCTTCTACTTCAGTCCTAGCTACCCTTGAGTGCCCCGCCTTTGGCCTAACCGTAGCCATTTTTATTCTCCATATTGGGCCAGAATATCTGACTTCCCATTGGTTTTAAAATGAAACCGAAACTATGACACAGCATGTTATGGACAGCCTGTAGCCATGAAACACTGGGAAGAACATATATGTCACATGCTGACAAAGGTAAAAGCCAAACTGAGGTACTTCAGTAGACAGAATATTATTTGCATATTAAAATAAGGTTGCGAGGCGTTGGAGAGAGGACTCAGTGTCTAAGAGTACTGGCTGCTCTTGCAGAGGACCCACATTTGATTCCCAGGACCCACATGGTGGCTAACAGCCATTCTAATTCCAGTTCCCGGGGTTCCAACACCCTCTTCTGACCTCCAAGGGCATTGCATGATATGGTGCACTTACAGCTTCCAAGCAATACACACATAAAATAAACATAAAATTAAAAAATAAATTAAAAAATAAAAAGGCTGCAAATAGGCCAGGCATGGTGGTACATGCCTTTAATTCCAGCACTTGGGAGGCAGAGGCAGGCAGATTTCTGTGTGATTGAGGACAGCCTGGTTTATATACTGAGTTCCAGGCCAGCTGGGGCTACAGAGAGACCCTGTCTTTAAAAACTAACAATATCTAGCTGGGCGTTGTGGTGCACGCCTTTAATCTTAGCGCCTGGGAGGCAGAGGCAGGTGGATCTTTGTGAGTTCAAGGCCAGCCTGGTCTACAGAGTGAGTTCCAGGACAGCTGGGCTACAGGGAGACCTTGTCATGAAAAGACCAAAAAAACCCCCAAAAACCTAACAATAAAAAATAAGGTTGTAAAGGTTAAGATAAAACACAGAAAATGGGGGCTGGAGAGATGGCCTAGTGGTTAAGAGCACTGACTGCTCTTGCAGAGGACCCGGGTTCAATCCCCAGCACCCACATGGCAGCTGAGAACCGTCTTTAACTCCAGTTCCAGGGGAATCCAACACCCTCTTCTGACCTCCGTGGCATTGCATGACACGGGTGCACAAACCTACATGCAGATAGTACATTCATATACATAAAAAATAATAATAAAACACAGAAAATGCTTATCTCTCAAAAATAATCATGTGAAATCTTCATATATAGTATTATATATATATATATATATATCATATAAATATATGTATATGTATATATGGGACATTGAAAACATAAGAATCTTAGGACCGTAGCCGGGCATGGTGGCACACGCCTTTAATCCTAGGACTTGGGAGGCAGAGGCGGGCAGATCTCTGTGAGTTCAAGGCCAGCCTGGTCTACACAGTGAGTTCCAGGACAGCCAGAGCTACAGGGAGACCCCGTCTCAAAAAAGACCCCCCCAAAAAAGAATCCTAAGGCCAAGAGTACTCATCTCTGCATGAGGTTTACTCTCACCTGAGCATCCCGGGCCTTGCATGGGGTTGTTTGCATATTCCAGAACTGTATAAACTGGAGGGACTTATACTTTCATGTAGAAAATCAGGATTCTTGGTGGTGGTGATGGAGATGATGATGATGGTGATAGTTATAAGTAGAAATGATGTTTATGGCGGTACTGGCAAGGTTATGGTGATGGTCATGTTGGTAGTCGTGGTGGTGGCCCTGGTGGTGGTCACGGTGGTGGTGGTCACGGTCGTGGTAGTGCTGATGGTGATTTTTTACAAAAGACAAATTACTTCCACAACTATAATCACATTTGAACTAAAAAAAAATTCAAATAACAATGGTCATGACTGACTGCGGAAGCTAGACATCAGGTATTTTATATACATTGTTTCATTTAAGTGATATCATAGCTCTATGAAGGTAGCATTGTTGTTCTTTTTATAGCTGAAGAGATTGTGCTTGAGAAGGAAAAAAATACATATGGACACTGGAATTAGAACTCAGTTGTAAGTCTTGTTTTTTCCATGAACCAGATAATACTTTGCTCCAGCAAGCAACTTAACCAAACTGTTAAACCGAATTAGCTACCACAGCTACAGAATAAAGGGAAGCAGGCTGGCTGGCCAGGCCAGATGTGAGCCTGATGGGAAGGAGCTGGCCAGCTCTGCTGAAGAGGACTCTCCTGTGGGACAACAGGACAGAGAAGGGGAATTCCATGGAGCAACAGTCTCCACAAATTAAATGGCCATGTCACAGGTCACCACTGAGACTGCATTGCTTTGCCATTGCCACTCAGGTAGACTGCATCACTGAAAATGCCACTTTGGTACTGGTGTAAGATGGCTCAGGAGATAAAGGTGCATGCCACCAATTCTGATGACCTGAATGAACCCCCTGGGATCCACATGGTAGAAGGAGAGAACTGATTTCTGCAAGAAGTACTCTGACCACTCCACCCCCAAATAAATAAATGTTATAAAACTTTTTTTAAAGAATGCCAGCTCCAAATCCCTCTCTATGAGTTAATGTATTGGCCAGGCTGACCCAAAGGCCATCCAAATAATATAGGCTACTGCTATTGCTCTTGGGGCCTACTATAACTAGATGGTAAGATCATATTGCTGAAGATAGAACACACTTTGGTTGTAGGATAGAGGAAATCAATCTAGAACTGACTGGGAAAGGTCCTCCCTGCTGGCTAGCTTTCATACTGCATGGAAGATGCCATGCAGGTTATTTGAGGAGAAGAGTCATTGGTGGTCTTAGTCAGCACTGGACTCTTCAGGCTGTAGTGCCAACCCACCAAGCAGCTTGTGCCTACTGGTACAATAGTGGCATGACTGTTCTGGAGGTAACCAACTGCTTTCTGATTAGATTTGAGGCCTGCTCCACAGGAAGGAATTCATGCCTGGTACTGTAAACTTGGTCAGAAGCCCATGGCTGGGGAGCCCCTGGGAGGCCTTAGGAAGAACCTACGATCATTATTTTGCTAAGTGTCCATGTTGTCAAGTTGCCTTTTATATAGCCATGTTTATATCCATACATTTGTGGTGCTCTTAACCTTGGTCAGAGACTCATAACTGGTCACAGTGCTGAGAACAAGTGTCTGAGAGTGCTCATCCCTAAATGAGACATTTATATTAACTCCTCACCTCCCATGGCTCAAGGAACATCAAGGAAGAGGAGGTGGGAAGAATGTAAGAGCTGAGGACAGGGAGGGTTACAGTGAAATGCTGTTTTCTGACATGACATGTCCATTGTACCCATGAACTCACTGCAGCTCTGGTTGCTTACATAAGACCTACATAAGCTAAGGCTGGTCAAAATCCAGGCAGGAATGGGGAAGGGGCTCCTGAGGCTCTACCCCTCCCTGAGAAGCTGTTGGCAGCTGGTGGCTGTTAGGGAAGGGAGAGTTATTTTTCTTGGGGCTGTGGTCACTGTAGGTTGTCAGCACTGCAATGGATAGCCCAACACTCCATGAATATATAGGCAGCACTAAGTGGATTCAGTGAGTTTTTAAAATACTTTATTTTTATTTTATATGCGAGTATATTGCATGCATGCATGTAAGTGCACCCGTGTCATGCAGTGCCCATGGAGGTCAGAAGAGGGCATTGGATGCCCTGAAACCAGAATTATAGATGGTTGTTAGCTGCCATGTGGGAGCTGGGAATCGAACCTGGGTCCTCTGTAAGAACAGTCAGTGCTTTTAACTGCTGAGCCATCTCTCCATCCCTGGATTCAGTGGTTTTGTTTTGTTTTGTTTTGTTTTAAAAAAGGAGGAGATGGAAAGATGGCTCAGTGGTTAAGAATACTTGCTGCTCTTGCAAGGGTACCAAGTTTGGTTCCCAGCACCCATGTTGGGTGACCCAACTGCCTATCAGGAGTCTGATACTATCTTTTGGCCTCCTCAGGCACCTGTGGTCATGTGCATAGACTCTCACACAGATATATACATACGGAAACATAATTAAAAATAAAAATATGGCCAGGTGTGGTGGCGCACGCCTTTAATCCTAGCACTTGGGAGGCAGAGACACGCGGATCTCTGTGAGTCCGAGGCCAGCCTGGTCTACAGAGTGAGTTCCAGGACAGCTGGGGCTACAGGGAGATCCTGTCTCGAAAAGACCAAAAAAAAAAAAAAAAAAACAAAAAAAGCCAGGTGTGGTGGTGCACACCTTTAGTTCCAGTACTCATGAGGTAGAGGCAGGTGGATCTCTGTGAGATCAAGGCCAGCCTGGTCGCCATAGCAAGTTCTAGGCCAGGTGGGGCTACAGGGAGACCATGTCTCAAAACCAAAAACAAACAAAAAACCCATATCTACACACGAATAAAATATATTTTCTTTTTTTAAGTTCTTTTTTTTTAATTTATCTTTGTATGTGTATGAATTTACTGTCTGCATGTAGGTTTGTGCACCTGTGTCGTGCAATGCTGCGGAGGTCAGAAGAGGGTCTCGGATCCCCCTGGAACTGGAGTTCTCCTGGAATTGGAGTTACAGACGGTTCTTAGCTGCCATGTGGGTGCTGGGGATCGAACCCAGGTCCTCTGCAAGAGCAGTAAGTGCTCTTAACCGCTAGGCTATCTCTCCAGCCCCAAAATATATCTTCTTTTTAAAAGGAGCTTCTTTATTTCACTTAACAGGGACACTTCCTTTCAACCCATTCTTTTCTGTAAAAAGACACAGATCTCAAACTCAGTTGTGTCAGATTATTAAACTTACAGCAGGAAATAAAGTCAAGTCTGACATTTATTCTGTTGATACTTTGCATTTTCCCATAAACTGATCATGGGTGGTAAATTAATTATGGGCTGCAATTGTTCACCTGAACCAGGTACAGCTGTTCCAAATAAGTTCACATAGGAAGAACCAATAATGAATGTTTGCTGTCGCATTTCCAGAAGGTCTGCACTGGCAATTTTGTTGACCCACAAGCTGTTACCTTTACTAACAAAGATTGACATTTACAGGCTGATCAGAGCCCGTGGGAGGTGATCTGTATTTAGAGGATTTCAAAGTTGAAAAACAATTCTGTTCTTCAGCAGCTTTGGTGCCTGTCACATCTGACCCTTTCAACTTGGGATGGCATTCTTTGTTTTTAAATATATTTTTCTTTAGTCTTTGAGCATTTCATCCATGTATACAATGTATCTTTATCATACACACCCTCAACTCCCCTACCTGACTCCCTCCAACAAATTCCCTTCCCAGGTTCATGTCCTATTGGTTTTGGGGTTTTCTAAATATTTACTATTTTTTATTTATGCATATGCAATGGTGTGTATGTGAATTCAAATCCCTGTAGCGGCCAAAAGAGAGTGTTGGATCCCCTGGTGTTGGAGTTATAAGCAGTTGTGAGCCACCCAACTTGGGTGTTGGGAACCAAACTCAGGTCCTCTGCAAGAGCAGCAGACACTAACAACTGAGCAGTCTCTCCAGCCCTATGGAGTTCCTTTTTAAACCAAACTAAACAAAATCCACAAATCTCATCCTCATCGAAGTGAAACCAAGGACTTCCCTAAAGCACTTATCTATCTTTCAGTTTAATAACTGTGCACGCCAGGCTTTCTCGTACTATCAGTTTCATCAGTATTATCCCTGTGTGGCAATGGCTTTCCCACTCTCCACCCCACGTATGGTATTACTTACCTTCCTCTCTTCCAGATCTAGATTTGCACAGGACGAACTCCATGGCATCCGCCCGGGTTCCTTATTGGGACTCACACCCTCTCCTGGGCGATTCCTGTGCCTCTCACTCAACTTCCTAGCAATTACTACTGTATAGGGTCTATACATTACTCTTTTCATAACTGTAGTCTTGTCAATGAAATGCAAACTCCATGAGGGCAGGGGCTTTTACCCTTTTCATTTTCTCTCCTGTTTCCCTTGGTGAGTACAGCACCTGACGCACAGTCATAGGCCTTTTCCTCAAGCTCCTACCTACTAGCTTAATGCCCCAGCTCTGTTAGGAACCCTGTGGCTCCCAAGGAACCAGAATTGTATAAACGTGACACTGCAGGGGCCTTTTAGAATTCACTGGTTAGTTCCTCGCCATAGAGGCTGTTAAATATTGTGATGCTCATTCAAAAAGAGAAGAGGATAAAGGAGAAGGCTGTGTCCATGCTTGAGTTGGAGCAATGGTATGAAAAGGAATGTAGATGGGGCTGGAGAGATGGCCTAGCGGTTAAGAGCGCCGACCGCTCTTACAGAGGACCTGGGTTCGATCCCCAGTACCCACATGGCTGCTGAGAACCGTCTGAAACTCCAGGAGAACTCCAGTTCCAGGGGAATCTGACACCCTCTTCTGACCTCCACGGCATTGCGTGACATGGGTGCACAGACCTACATGCAGACAGTAGTACATTCATACACATACAGAAAAAAAAAAGAAAAGGAATGTAGAAACGGCTCTAGACAAAGAAGGTGCCATGGCCCGGAGACGGGGCGAGTGACAAACCCCATCAGGGTGCTGCTTGAACTACTCACAGGGCACTGGCCACCTACAGCCAGGCACAGCTAGAATTCAGGCTATTAAATGTGGATATTCAAAGAAAATGCGCTGGCAGAAGGCTGGAGAAGCAGGAGGCAGACAGAAAGCAAGCCTGCCCCTCCATCAAGAGTCTGCTAATTCTGATAGGTTCAGTTTCATATCAAAGAACAGCTTGTGGCAGCCTCCACAGGCTGAAAGGAAAAGGCGTAGTTCCCTGTATTTAATCAGACGTTCGGCTGAACAGGGGGTCCACATGGTGCAGCTGGCTCCCCCATCCCAGCTTCAAATCTGACTGATTCCACAGGCGTGAGCATCCGGGAAGGGACACTGGGTCCCCACTGCACTTATTAGACTCCCTGCTCAGCCCCAGCTGGCTTTGCTTTCCTCCTCTCTTGGCGTCAGGAAAATTAATGGGCAGAAATAGAAGCAACCATTTTCAAGGGGCCCAAGCGAATGCCGCGGGGGTGAGGAGGCCGCTTCCGCAGTCTTGGTCGGGGAGTGCTCACCAGCCTCTTCGTCTGGGAGAATCTCATCCTCCTCTGTCCTTCCACCTTGAACTTCTCCTTTCCTGATCACTCTTGCCTCTGGACCCCAGTGATAAGGCTTACCTTGTCTAGTTGACAACATGGCTACATCGTGCCGGGGTTTGCCAAGGGAAGACAAATGGTTGCCACCTTATTGGGGGAAAGGCAGATGGTGTCCAGAAAGCCAGGGCATGAAAATGGCAGTTTACCGTGATAACCAGCACTCAAGACAGAGCAACCACAAAGTCCACCAGGAAAGGGCACAAGCCCCTTTATTGCTCTTCCCTATTGAATGACACCTTGGGGAAAATGTCTCATTTGAGACTGAGGAAGTAGGTGAGGTATGTCTTCTGTGTGATGCTTGTTCAGGATCTTCCAGACTGCAATGTGGCTTTGGCTGCCTCTCTGACCTTCTTGCCGGCGCCTCTTTCCCTCGCTCCACTCTTGTTCTCATGAATGTCCTTGCTGAGCCCAAGATCCGATGAGCACCCTTTGACCTGAGCTCCCTGCTCCCTCTGTCTCCAAAGCTCAGGTGTTCCCAGCCTTTGTGTTCTTTTCAGCACTTTTCCCATAGACATGGGCTATTTCTTTTCTGTCTCTTTCTGTCAGTATGAGTATATACATGTAGATAACAAGCACGTGACTGTTACACTGGGTGCAGAGACCTCAGACCTAGAAGAAAACCGTGTGTGTGTGTGCGTGTGTGCGCACGGGTGTGTGCGTGTGTGTGCATGCGTGTGTGCGCGCGTGTGTGTTGTGTGTGCGCGCGTGTGTGTTGTGTGTGTGTGTGTGTGTGTGCATTCACCTCATGCTTTTTGTTGTTTTTGTTTTGAAACACAGTCTCTCCCTGGGACCTGGGGCTCACCAGTTAGGCTGGGCTGTTTCTACTTCTCTAGCATTGGAATACAGGATTCCAGGGATTGAACTCAGGTCCTCATGTCTGTACTGCAAGCACTTTACTGACTAAATGGTCCTTTACATTAAAGAGAACTTGATGTAAAGCAGATGTTCAACAAATAGTGTTGAATGAATGAATGTATGATGCTTCAACATTCACCAAATACTGTTTCATTATTTTTTAAAGTATTTATTTATTTATTTGTTTATTTTGGTCTTTTCGAGACAGGGTCTCCCTGTAGCCCCAGCTGTCCTGGAATTCACTCTATAGACCAGGCTGTCCTTGAACTCACAAAGATCCACCTGCCTCTGCCTTCCAAGTGCTTAGGATTAAAGGCGTGCACCACTGCGCCCGGATATTTATTATTTTTTATGTGTATGAGTCTACTGTCTGCATGTAGGTTGGTGCACCCGTGTCATGCAATGCCATGGAGATAAGAAGAGGGCCTAGGATTCCCCTGGAACTGGAGTTAAAGATGGTTCTTAGCCGCCATGTGGGTGCTGGGAATCAAACCTGGTCCTCTGCAAGAGCAGTCGGTGCTCTCAACTGCCGAGCCATCTCTCCAGCCCTGTTTCATTATTTTTATTTTATCACTGAAAGTCAGCAAGTCTGAAATTCTGAGAAGCAGAAACTAAGTGATGTGCCCTCACTAACTTGTTATAATTACAGCCATGGGGGACTTGAAGCTGGCCTTGTTCGTGTCACCCCAGGTAGAGGGCTCATAATTTACATCAGCCAAGCCAAATCCTAGACACAGGCATGATAGCATGGCAATTGATGCTTCAGGTCTTCAATAACACTCCTTCTTCCCCCTCAAGGATCTTCTTTCCCTACAGTGATGTGGGCATGTACCCCTTCCAAGTGCCCAGGCACTGCCCAAATACTACACTAAGAATATCCCACTTGAGAGAGTGCTTCCTGAATATGGCTGTGATGTGACCAGCAGCTTCAAGCTCCTGCAGCCTCAGCTTCCCCACTCTGATGGGCTGTGCCTCGAACTGAACCTGGCAATCATCCTTTGGAGTCCCAGTCGCCAGCAGCAACGAAGCTGCTACTGGAATGTGGCTGAAATCATTCAAAGTGAACCTGCAGCAACCTTGATCAAATTTGAATGTGCTCAGTCTGCACTTGGAGACCTCTGCCCCAAGATGCTTTCTAAAGACATTTGCTGTCAGAGCAGAAGTCTGATATGGAGAGTTATAAAGAAAACGATGCCAGAAAATCTGTCTCCTCACATCTTTGAAAGACAGAGTTCAGGAACTCCAGGAAGAATCAGCACCACTTTCCACGTCTGAAATCGGAACAGAAATTACAGCTCACATGGCAATGAAGGAAAAAGTTCTAGAATTTAAATTACAGAACTGTGCAAAAGAAAATGAAAAGAAACAAGTCTCAGAATCGCAGGAGGCACAAGGAATTTCAATCAGCTGCTTAGGGTCTAGGCAAGAGGCATTAAGAGGCATCAGATGAAGATTTGCTTTTAAAGGTGTTTGCATGCAGATTAAAGAGAATGTAAGTGCTGCAAGTCTTTGGTCTTAGTGTGCTTAGGAGTCAGAGGTAGATCTCTGTGGTTTCGAAGCCAGCCTGATCTACACAGTGAGTTCTATGCTAACCAGGGCTATACGGTGACACCCTGCCTCAAAAAATAAAATAAAGTAAAAAAAAAAATAAAGAGAATACAAATGCAGCAGTCATTCTGACAAGCGATGGGAAAGGAAGTGGAGGAATCTGGTGATGGCAAGGCATGGGGCAGTAGGCAAAGGTAGCATTATTTAACCATGTGCCCCAAGATAGACTACATCACCTCTATGAGCCTCAACTCCAGAATCATTTGAGATTAATTAGTCTCTGAAAGATATTAATCACTGGGGCTGGAGAGATGGCTCAGTGAGAGATGACTGCTCTTGCAGAGGACCCGGGTTCGATTCCCAGCACCCACATGGGGGCTAAGAACCATCTTTAACTCCAGTTCCAGGGGAATCCAACGCCTTCTTCTGACCTCCAAGGCATTGCACAACATGGGTGCACCAACCTACATGCAGACAGTACACTCATACATATAAAAAATAATAAATAAATTTTTAAAAGATATGAATTACTTTGTCTAAAAATATATTTAGATTGTCAAATACAATTACTTATTTATCTAAAAAATATTTCACTTGATTATTCAATATCAAGCAAATATTTTTCAGGCACCAACTAGATTCTGGTAACAGAGCAAGAAACAAAAATCAGATAATTTATCACTTGTTTTTGGGCATGGTAGCACATGCCTTTAATGCCAACACTCAGGAGGCAGAGGCAGGAGGATCTCTGTGAGTTCAAGGCCAGCCTGGTCTACATAGTGAGTTCCAGGACAGCTGGGACTAAAGGGAGACCCTGTCTCAAAAAGACAAAAAAATGTTATCACCTGTTAGCTTGAATTAAAATTGACACAGAAATCCAGAATCTTCAAAGACACGAATCATGCTAAAATTTTTTATCTACCAACTTCTGGAAATGACTAATAGATATGTCTCCCAACATTGTACATATAAAATGGTTAAAATGCTAAATTTTATGTTATGCATATTTTACCACAAGAAATTTTCTTTTCATTCTCTTTCCAGGAATATGGCTTAAACATGTGTTTTGTGGTTTACCAACCTGTACCTCTTCTACTTAAATTTATTTGGTTAAGTAGAAAAGGAGTTTATGCAAAGGGTTTTACGTAACCCACAGAATTATCAGCAAGATTAAAGAAATAGGCTAGGGACTGTGTTTTGATTAATAATGTTCACAGCCATGAAAACAGGATCTAGGCGGCACAGTACCACCTCTACACCAAGAACTCGACCTTCAGCCACTGGCAACAAGCCCTGGACCACCTTCGCCAGAAAATAGATCCTGGATGGTCCTAGCAGTCTTTCCTTTAGTCCCAGCTGGCCTGGAGCTCACTATGTAGACCAGGCTGGCCTTGAACTAACAGAGATCTGCCTTCCTCTGCCTCCCAAGCGCTAGATCAAGGGTGTGCACCACCACGCCCGGCCTAAGATGGTTCTTAGCCGCCATGTGGGTGCTGGGAATCGAACCTGGGTCTTCTGCAAGAGCAGTCAGTGCTCTTAACCGCTGAGCCATCCCTCCAGCCCTGGTCCTAGCATTCTTACATCGTCCCCTTTCTTTTTTTTTTTAAACAATTTTTTAAAATTTATTTTCGCATGTGTATGAATGTACTGTCTGCATGTAGGTTTGTGCACCCATGTTGTGCAATGCGGCGGAGCTCAGAAGAGGGTGTCAGATTCCTAAGGAACTGGAGTCCTTCTGGAATTGGAGTTACAGACGGTTCTCAGCTGCCATGTGGGTGCTGGGGATCGAACCCGGGTCCTCTGCAAGAGCAGTCGGCACTCTTAACCGCTAGGCCATCTCTCCAGCCCCACATCATCCCCTTTCAAAGTAGAACAATGTGAATCCCCTTCTAGAAGTCTCTGATGGGTGCGTTAGATTGACAAAAATCAGACCACATGTCTGTGTTTAGCTGCAGAGAGTCTGAGGAAAATGTCTTCACATTTTACCATTGGAAGCCAGAGCTTCGAAGACAGACTTTCTCCAAACAAAGCAATGGCTTTCAGTAGGTACCATGCAGCCAGGACCTGTTTCCTATTTATAGATTCTCTGCTACTTATGACTCTCCTTTTCCCCCTTTGAGCTACATTTTATCTTCTCCAAAGTTTAGCTTGTACCCTACTTCTTTTTTAAGATTTGTGTGTGTGTGTGTGTGTGTGTGTGTGTGTGTGTGTGTGTGTGTGTGTGTAGGTACCTGTTGAGATCAGAGGTGTCAGATCCCCTTGAAGATGGAGTTATAGATAGTTGCAGGCTTGGGTTCCCTGCAAAAACAGGATGAGCCCTTGACTGTCGAGCCATCTCTTCAGCTCTATACCGCATGGCTTCAAACTAGAATAATTTGGAGCCTCCCACAAATTTCTGTGTCTACACGCACAGTGGGATGTCAGACTTACTTTGGCTGGAAGAAAATCAGAATACAGAGTGGCTTCTGTGCAGGCCAAACTCTCCTGATGCCGTCTCCAGACAGGTCAGAAACATGGGTCCCCTCTTCCCAGGTGACTCTAATTTGTGTCAAATTGACAAAAAATTGCCAGCACAGGTGGTAACTTTTATTTGTTTTGTTTTGATAATGTTCATTTTTCTTATGAAAATCTCCATGCACACTCAAAACTAGGAAAAAAAAAAAACAGAAATTCCTATGATCATGGCTAGCTTTAACAACCAAAACCTTATTTTCTTCTTTTGTTTGCTTTATTTGTTGCTTGACTGTTTATTTGAAAAAGATTCCAGGATTATGACAACATGAATTTCAACATGAATCTCCAAAAGTATTTTCTTTTCTTTAACACTTCTTTTTTTTTTTCCACTAACAAAAGGAATCAAAGCCACATGCCAAAAGCACAAAGAAAAATCAACAACATGGGAAAAGCAAATAAAAAATCTCCACCAAACACTATCAGTCCCATAGAGGACTCCCACAATGAGATCTCTCCAGAGGTAACCCAGGATGCAGATCTCTCTCTCTCTCTCTCTCTCTCTCTCTCTCTCTCTCTCTCGATTCGTTCTATTGATTCTGTTTTTCTTTCTCTCTCTCTTTCTCTGATCCATCCTGGAGCCAGGTTCTTTACTCTCTGAGTAAATACTCTGAGAGAGTATTTTCTTATATGGCTATAATACCATTATTTCACCTATCAAAATTACTAAAAATTCTTTAGCATTGTTTAATGGCAGATCACAGCTAAATTTTCTCAGTTATCAAAATCATTTTTACAGTTATCTGAACAAGTTGGAACCTATCCAGTCCCTTCATTATGTATAGCTATTAAATCTCTTGTATTGTTGCTAAATTTCTTTTAACCTTAAAGACTCCTCCCTGCATTTTTCTCTTTTTAAAATATTTTTTAGTATTTTATTATTTTTACTTTATATGTGTGAGTGTTCTGCCTGCATGTGTGTAAGTGTACCATGTGTGTGCAGTGCCCAGAGAGGTCAGAAAAGGGTACTGGGTCCCCTGGAACTGGAGTTAGAGATCATTGTTAACTGCCATGTGGGTGCTAGGAATCCAGCTCAGGTCCTCTCCAAAAAGAGCCAGTGCTCTTAACCACTGAGTCATCGCTCCAGCCCCTCTGCATTCTTCTCTGCTCTTCTGACCTTCGGGCGCACCAACCTACATGCAGACAGTACACTCATACACATAAAAAATAATAAATAAATAAATCATATCTGGAGGTCCACAACATTTCAGTACATTTTTAGTTATGCTAAGATAGACACTTTGTATTGATGATGTGCTCATCTGGGCACTGTGAAACTCCCCATCAATAAGATTCATGGGATCTTATCCTTCACTGATAATCTTAATGAAGAGATGTAAAACAATCATTTTCTAATTTTGTAGTTTCCCTCACAATTCACTTCATTCTTTTTTTTTTAATTTTTTAAAAATTTTTAAATTAATTTTATTTATTTCTGTATGTGTATGAATGTACTGTCTGCATGCAAGTCTGTGCACCCGTGTCGTGCAATGCCGCGGAGGTCAGAAGAGGGTGTCGGACTCCCCTGGAACTGGAGTTCTCCTGGAATTGGAGTTTCAGACGGTTCTCAGCCGCCATGTGGGTGCTGGGGATCGAACCCGGGTCCTCTGCAAGAGCGGTCGGTGCTCTTAACCGCTAGGCCATCTCTCCAGCCCTCACTTCATTCTTAATGTTGATATAGAAGAACTTCCTTTATCCACCTGACATTAGAATATTCTGCAATCTGCTTCATATCGAAGAGGAAGGATAAATTCTGGGGTGTTTTTGAACCTTGCATAAAATCAATGTTTTAACTGACTTACTGTTAGGATGTGTTTGAGGAAAGAGGTTTTTTTTCAATTTTTATTATATTAAATTTACATTTTATGATGTGTGTGTATGTATCAGTAGGCATGTGGAAGTCAGAGGACATCTTGTGAGTGTCTTCTTTCCTTCCACAATGTAGCTACCAAAGATGGAACTCGAGTTGCTTGGCTTAAATCCTAGCTCTTGGGAGGCAGGTGGATCTTTGTGAGTTCAAGACCAGCCTGATTTACAGAGCGAGTTCCAGGACAGCTGGGAGGCTACAGGGAGACCCTATCTCGGAAAAAAAATAAATAAATAAAAGAAAGGACACCTCTAATGAATAATCTGAAACGTTATCAGATTGGCCTTTGGTATTCCCTCAATCCTCAAACTATCTTTGAAGGTATGAAGCTGGATAGGGGGGCGGGAAGTGGTGGCGAGTTGAGTGTTGGTCTCCTAGGGAAAGTGTTCACCCTGCTTGAAGCCATTTGCCCCCTCCCATTCCCCCTCAGGAGGGTACTCTAAGTCCTACAACTCAAGCATGCTTCTGAATAATTGTCTGCTGGGAGCTCCACCCGTGTCAGACATCAATTGAATCTTGGTTTTGTTGCTGATGGGTGGGCGGACCGTCTTCCCACGTGCCAGCTTTTATCTCTGTGTCAACCTGTCTTCCCCTCTTTAGGACTCATCCGGCTCCAGGTTGCCTTCTAGATAACCCATAAATACCCACGTATGGCTCAGGCCAAATATTTGTTGCTATTTAAGCTAGCCGGTACCCAGGTTCTCTTCCAGGCTGTGAGTCACCATCCACACAGGAGCCTGGTGCCAGCAAGGCTGCTCTTCT
The DNA here is from genome assembly GCA_009823505.1 of Rhizomys pruinosus. NCBI lineage: Eukaryota > Metazoa > Chordata > Mammalia > Rodentia > Spalacidae > Rhizomys > Rhizomys pruinosus. The sequence goes on from VZQC01008018.1 coordinate 160,330, forward strand.
GCGCCTGCGTTAATTACACCCTCCACCCGCCCATGCTCTGCTCCCTGCCCACTCTTACAGGCTGAGATTGAGAGTTCAAGAGCTGAGAAAAATGAGCAAAGACTGGGAAATAGCAAAGAGTGCAGACTGCAAGCCCTCCTGAGGGCAGATCCTCTTAAGAGTGCAATAAAGAAATGGCAATTGGTGCCATTTAGAAGCAAACAGCCCTTTCATCTGCAGCGGCTGTGGGCTGAGGCGTGTGGGAAAGGGGGAGCAAGTCCCTGCGCCTTCCTGAGGTAAAGAAAAGGCTGCCTGGGCTGCTCTCAAAAGCAGCTGGAGGCGGAGGAAAGGAGCAAAGCACCAGTGAAGGAAAGACTGCTTTTTATGCTTTTGTGATTCATGATGTTCTTTTCCAGGGGGTCCAACTCTGAGCTCCCCGCAGAAGAGAAGGGAGACTCACCAAAACACCAGTTACTACCTGCCTGGTCAATGATTTGATAGCCCCACACACTCGTAGGAATCGTTTCCAAAGTCAACATTTTAGATGTACTGCACTGCCAGTAAAAATAAATGAATGAATAAATAAATAAATAAATAAATAAATAAATAAATAAATAACCACATGAGCCAATTTTCTGTCCTCTGCTCAGCTTCTGAATCTCCTACACCTAGGACATCGCCATCCTAGGGAGCATCCGCAGCAATAGAATTACCCAAGCTTAGTGAAAATGTAGGCAGCGGTGTCCAGCTGCACAGCTACCGGGTCCCTGTGTACTTTTCCACACCACTATCTGTGGAGATTCGGCTGGGTTAGCTGAGTGGGCGGCTCCGGACCTCCCCCTCGGTAGTGTGAGGAGGAGGAGGGAGCACAAAGGAAGGAGCGTCTTCTCTGGGCCTGGAATAAAGCCAGGGAATGAGTAACTGGCTGCAGCTCCTCCAGCCTATAGTGAAATTTCAGCTGTGAGTCACCGTCACTCCTTAATCCATGACTTCCTTTAAGTTGAAGGGTGTGGGACTGTACTCTAGCCAGGTAAAATGCCTGGTGCAAAGGCCTCAGGCCTTCGTGCCAAGCCACAGATTCTCTTTTGCTTGTTGGAAAGCTTGTCAATCATTCGCTAGTCTGCCTGTGTCAAAGGGAGAGGGTGCAGCCCTCTCTGGAGCTGCTTTGAGACTTCAAGATCATCCCTGCACGGAATGCATGCTCTGGCTGCAACCAGGCCTTTCCCTATACTCTGGGATCAGATAGTAGGTCAGTCTTACCCACATAGGGCCCTGCTACACTTGCCTAGTTGAGTGCCATTTAATGTTTCTTCCCCTAAGGCCAGATGCTGGGAACAGAGAAAGATTATATTCCAAAATTTCTTTGAAAGCAAAACCTCCCAAGCGTTTTTTTTTAAATTTGCAAATATTTCAAGAATGCCTGTGCTGGCCATGAAGAATGTCTGTGTCGCTCTCTGATATTCGGAAGGTGAAAAGAGGGGGTACACTGAGGAAAAGGAGGGCTTCTCCTCGGGACAGACTAAGAAGCTGAACCTTACGTTCATCTCACATCCCGCCAGGGACAGCTTTGTCTGGCCCTCATCTTCTGCTGCTACTGTCTACACCCAGCTTCCAGGAAGTGAGGGGAGAATGTTCATTTATTTGACCCATATCAAACTGGTGTCTGGAGAAAAAGAGAAAAAAAAATTGCTCAGGCCTGGAGAAGCACGTTGGTGGTAGAGTACTTGTAAAAGACCCTAGATTAGATCCAATCCTGGGCACTTCAAAACAACAAACAAAAACAAACAAAAACAAGCATCCACTGCTTATGATGAAGAGACGCCAACATTTCAAGGCTGGGTAATAGCAGAATATGTTCTAGGGGCTGATGTTACAGAGCGTATTATATTTTTACTGTATCCCCTCTCCAGACGTGGTCGCTGCGGCACTTGAGGTAGAGAAATTTTACATTTCTTCTGCAGGTTTGATTAGGTCAGTTCAGGAAATGGACTGAGAAGAGACAGTAATGAGAGAGGGAAGCACACGGTTAACTAATCTGCAGAAATAAGGGAGCCATTGCCACATGTGAGACTCAGTAGAAGGCCAGACAGTGGATGCTTATGTAGAAACAGAAATGGGGGGCTCCTGGAGAGAGGCAGTGGACAGATTACAAAGAGGATGGGGGGGGGAGTGTCCCTTCCAAGCCACGGTCGTCTTTGCCTAAACCAAGGGTCAGATAATCCTTCCCTTTCCCATGAAAAAAGATGTCCTAGGCAGGTGGGGACCTTAGATAGGAAACCTAGGCCTCATCTGTGCTGCTTCCTAGGGCAGCTAGAGCTACATTTCTGTTTATAAAAGGACAGTTCTTTGAAGCCCTTCTGTTTCAGATTTTCAGATCTGCTTAATAACTAACTTAAATTATGCCAAAAGAATGTATTTTGAGTTGGCCATTTTGATCTTCCTGGTAGGCATGAAGGAAATGTCTGTGGCCTAAGGAAAAAGGAACTCGAACAGAGCAGTACAGCAGGCAACGCATCTCAAAGGGCCTGGTCCACTGCTCTCCTTTCTAGGACAAAGACTGCGTAGCTAAACATAAAGCAAGCATGTAAATGGAATATTGAACGTTTAAGGCAGAGTGAACTGCAACAGCTCTCAGTCTATAGACTCTCCAAAGCATCTTTAGCCATTGCTGGGGGTCTCCAATTGCTTTAATATATATTAATTACATATTTCATATATGTGGATTATATATAATTTTGTTACTTAAAAATTTCATAAGATTTATTTTGATCATATAAATTATTATTATTATTATTGCTGATACAGTCTCATATAGCCTAGGCCGGCCTAGAACACCTGAGTCTCTTTACTCCCAAGTTCTGGGATTGCAGGTGACCATGTACCCAACACATTTGGCTGGAGATTTCAATTATAACCATCCTATCAAGAATGAAGATATTCTAAAGAGACACTTGTGTCCCTTCCTTTGGCTATCAGACTATTACAACAACAGCTCCTAAGAAACTGGAATTTCCCCAGCAATCTTATGCTGGAAGAGGGAAAGTGCTGAAGCCTGGTGCTAGCCAGAGGGACAATGTGTCTCCTAGAGAGTTCACACAGTTCTGACAACTTGTTAGATCACCTTGCAGGACATATTGGAGCCCAGACAATAGTGCTGGGTAGACCGACACCGTAACCAGGACTGCTTGGCTAAGTATACTCTGGCCCTCTATTTAAACCTAAGTCTCATGTCAGGACCTGGAAGATGGATTTAGGGAGACATTGAACTTCTTTGTTCCTCTTTCCACTGTAACCACATTGAATAAATCTCCTTTCTTTGTTTTTCACTGTTAATTGGCCTGTTGAGGAAGGGTAGCAGAGGATAGGTTCTTAGGGCTACTGCAGCCCAGGCTCTGAACTATATATAACACCATCTTAGCTTGGATTCCTTAGAACTGGGCTTTCTAGGCAAATGGCTTGTCAGGGAGTACTACCAGAGTGATGGAGGGAAGCAGGACACAGCCCCTAAGAACAAATGACCCCACCAGGGGCCTCTGGTAGCCAGGCACTGAGCCTCGCCACAACAGAAGTGAAAGGAGGTATATCAGCCCTAAAGAGGGTCTGGGAAGATTACTGAAAGCTCCTACTAGACTTGTCTTTTTGTTGTTTAAATACTTTATTTATTATTTTTATTTCAATGACTGTAGGAAGATCCAGTTTGAATTGGGGGCTAGTTCTCAGCTAGTACCCCTCAGGGCACCATGTGGATGGGAGTCAGGGGATTTCTCTGACCCTGCCCCAAGGAGGAGCAGACAATGTGGCCTAGGTGCATCGCAGCCTAGGTACATGATGCTGGGTGGGGCGGCAGTGTACAGTGGCATGGAATTGGGGGGGCCTATGATTGGCTCTGGGAACTGATGTCATTTGGTTTATAAAAGCAGCCTGTAGCAAGCAATAAATCGAATTCTCCATTAACATCATTACAGAATTCTCGGCTGTCATTTTTTAAAAATTTTGCATGCATACAGGCCAAAGCAGGCCTGCATTTTGTTTTGGTGGCCAGTGGGCTGGAAAGAGGTCCCAGTGTGGACCACCAACCTGGATAGCTGGTGTTGTGAGTGGACATGGGCTGAAGATAGGCCAACAGTCATCAGTCTGAAATTCCTGTCCAGGGGTCAGCAATCTCTGGGCAGGTGGGAAATCATAGCCAAGAGTGGAAATGTGTCTCAGTGTCCCAGGCTAAGGGCCTGAGTTGGAAGTACCACTCAGGCCAGGCTACGGGAAGTAACCGGCAGGTCTCTGCACCAAGAGGCCAGCTCCCTACAGCGGCTGCAGGGAGGTATTGTGTCCTCCTCCCCTTAGCAGGGCTTCATGGTACCTGTTCGTTACAAAGAAAGCTTCCTACAAATGACTGCATTGTGTAAGTGCACACATGTCATGCAGTGCCCAAGGAGGTCAGAAGAAGACATCAGATTCCTGGAACTGGATTTACAGACAGTTGTTAGCCCACCATGTGGGTGCTGGGTATAAAATCCTGGGTCCTCTGTAAGAGCAGTCAGTGCTTTTAACTGCTGAGCCATCTCTCAAGTCCCTCCTACAACATGTCTACTTGAGGATATAATTGGTTTCACCTATTAGGCCTTTGTGTTAACTAGGTAAGCTGGCTTTTTTGGCTTCTACAATGTGGAAGAAACTTTACCAGCTCTCCATCCTGACCCTCCCACCTTCCTTTGTTTATTTTCCACCCCACTTATCATCTTCTAACATGATAAAAAATTTGTTTTTATATTAGACAAAAATTTATTTATTATATGCATTTATACATATGAGAACCTCACTCCATAAGGGAAGACGTTTTTATCTCTTTTACCTTATACTTGCCAAGAGTAGTGTCTTACCTCAGAAAGATGAGAGTGTTGTTCAGGGATTTTTGAAATTATTCATTGGGTCTAATGCAACCAGACTGTGCCCTGAATGAACAAGCAGAGAACTGGAATGTAATGGGGAAGGGACCATCGAGCCCTGTGGCTCTCAGACTTGAATGTGTTCAAGAATCACCATAATGAGATTCTGAGTTCCCAGACTCAGAGATTCTCATTCGTAGTGCTAGAAGGAGCCCAGGAATATGTACTTTTAGAAAAGCCATAGCCGGGGCTGGAGAGCTGGCTCAGTGGTTAAGAGCGCCGACTGCTGTTGCAGAGGACCCGGGTTTGATTCCCAGCACTCACATGGCAGCTAAGAACCATCTTTGACTTCAGTTCCAGGGGAATCTGACACCCTCTTCTGATCTCCATGGCATTGCATGACGCGGGTGCACCAACCTACACGCAGACAGTATACTCATATACATAGAAAAAAAATTTAAAAAAGAAAAGCCATAGCTCTGGGCTTTGATGTATGTGACCCATGGCTCATTTATAAATAACTACCCAGATTGCCTGCTGATCAGGTGCAAAGTTAGGGTGGACCTGGCTCTCCTCACTGCCATGCAGAACATCTTCTACTCACGATCTCTCTTAATATATGCTTATAAACTTTGCATGTATGCTGGTTACCATGGGAACATAAGGGCCTGATGAAATTCAACAACTGTAGCTGGGCTTAGAGGCACGGGTTGACAGTTAACTTTAGAAAAATTCACTGGCACAGTTTGGTTTGTTGCCTCTCCTTTCCAGTAGATTCTTAAAAAATTGTCAATATGCCTTTGTGACTTGCTGATATCATGATCATTTGTCAGAAGGGGACTCAGTGTAAGCCAGGATACACACATGGATTTAGAAGTTGTACTGGGGGGTCTGGAGAGATGGCCTAGCGGTTAAGAGCACCGACTGCTCTTGCAGAGGACCCGGGTTTGATCCCCAGCACCCACATGGCGGCTGAAAACTGGAGTCTGTAACTCCAATTCCAGGAGAACTCCAGTTCCAGAGGAATCTGAGACCCTCTTCTGACCTCCGCGGCATTGCACAACACGGGTGCACAAACCTCATGCAGACAGTACATTCATACACATACAAAAAAATAAAATAAAAAATTAAAAAAAAAAGAAGTTGTATTGGAAAGACATAGGGAAATTATTCAATAAAGCAGTATGATTTCATGAGGGCTGTGAGGTAGCTTCAAGGGAATGTGTTAACTTACCAGAAGTCAAGGAGATTTTTTAAAGTTGTTATGAGAAGGAATTTCTAAGCCTAAATGAATGAATGAATAGGTGAATGAATGTCATCCTAGTAGAAGCCTGGAAGAAAGCATTGCTGCAAAAATTGTAGTTCCAGAGGATATTTTGATAAAGAGTCTGGCAGCAGTTTACCCATAGTCCAAATGCTTGCCTGATGCTTAGTTGAAAAGCAATGGACTAATGTCTTTGGTGGAGGATATTTCAAGATAGCCTAATGTAGAAATGGTGGTGTGGCTTTTAATGGTGAATTATACAGATCTACAGTGAAAAAGAGCATATGGGCAGAAGGAAATGCAGAATGTACAATTTTGATCTGAAAAGTACACTAGGTTGGCCTAGTGGTGCTGCAATGAAGAAAAATTCATTCCTTGTAAGTCCATTATTGGAAGGAGTATATCGAGAGCGGGGTTAGATCCCAAGGGCCCACTCTGTGAACAAAGGTGGCTTATGAGCTGTTTCCCAATAGAAATCCTTGTGATGGCACACGTCTGTAATGCCGGCTGAGGCAGAAGCATCACTGTGGGCTACACAGTGAGTTCCAGGTCAGTCTGGACTACACAATAAGACTATCTCAAAACAAAAATCCTGCATTATAGGTAGAGCATCTTTAATCTGCAAACCAGAAATACAAAATATTCTAAGATCCACAGCTGTGATTGGAATGTGAGAAGTGCTCCGTAGGCTCCTGTGCTCAATTACTTGGTCCTCAGCTGGCTGTGCTGCTTGGGAGGGTTGTGGAGCCTTTAGGAAGCAGATCACTGGGAAGGGGCAGGCCTTGAGGGTTTATATCCCGGTCTCACTTCTGCTCACTCTCTGCTTCCTGACTGCTGATGCTATGTGAGCAGCCAGCCTCCCTCTCCTACTCATGCTTTCCTCTTCATGATAAATGTATCCTCTCAAACTCACAGCCAGAACAAAAGCTTCCTTCCTTAGATTGCTTCTTGCCAGGCTTTGATTGTATCACAGCAATAAGAAACAGTAATTAACCAGCACCAACATGACATCACAAATGGCAAAATTCCACATAAAATTATTAGCATTACTTTTAGACTGTGTATAAGATATATGAAGCATAAATAAATTTGGTAATAAGACTTAAGTTCCACACTCAAAAATATGTATTACTATTATTATTATTATTATTATTATTATTATTTTAGACAGGATCTCACTGTGTAGCCCTTGGCTGGCCTGGAACTCCCTATGTAGATCAGGCTAATCTCAAGAGATCTGCCTGCCTCTACCTCTGGAGTGCTAGGATCAAAGGTGTGTTCCGTCATGCTCAGGTACACTCAAGATGTCTTATTATGTATATGCAAATATTTCCAAATCTGAGCTACTTCCATGAGGTAAAGATATACAGAGCCGTGGTCCCAAATATTCAAATAAGGGATACTTGTCACATATCACCTTGACAAATAAGGGATATTCGTCACACATCACCTTGACAAATAAGGGATACTCATTACACATCACCTTGACAAATAAGGGATACTCGTCACATATCACCTTGACACTTATCATGGGTCAGGCTGTGCTTTTAAGTTTTACATATTATCTCATTTGCTTTTCACCATATAAATGGTCTGAGGTAGATATGATGACACCCATTTTACAGATGAAAAAATAGAGAGTTAAGTCAGTTGCCTAAATTTGAGCTAAGGTCTGATCCAAGCAATGAGCATCTGAAGCTTTGCTTTTAATCAGCCATTACTGTCCAATGCCTTGAAATATAACAGGCAGGACTGTCTTCTGTGTCGGGGCCAGGAGTGTTGATGAGTCATTTGAAAATGGGAGCTGGCAAACATCTGCATGGCTTGGTGTGTTTGGTGGGTGTCAGGGAGATGAAGAAGAAACACTGGAAAAGGCCTTGAGAGAGACAGATCCAAGTAGGAGTTACAAGGCTTCAGTTCTCCCCTTGTCTGCCCTTTGAGCTATACAGAAATGGTAATGCTCATAGCCTCCTTGGCCAAATGAAGTCTTCTCTACTAAGAGGCCACGGTTGACATCTGCTTCACAGGGACAGAAGACCTTGGGTTAGGACCAGGATCTTGAGTTGAAAACCCTAGGTCAGGACTCAGTCAGGGAGGAACCCTGAAGAGAGTTTGGGAGAAATGAGGTCTAGGTCAGATCTTTTGTGGGCTACGGCTGGGACCACCCAGGGGGAATCTTGCTACCTTGGCAACAGAGGCTGCTGAATGAAAAGGAACCCAAGACATTAGTTCGGGGAGAAGAAAACCATAGACTAGGAACTATGACAAAAGTCTGGACCAAACCTCAAGCCAGAGAGCAGAACACAGTCTTGCTGTCAGTTTTGACATAAGACAGAAGCGCTGTGATTTCCCCAGAATTCATCCTAAATCACCAGAGGCTAGAGGATTTCCTGAAAGAAAAGGGGGTCTGACTCATTTGGCATGTGACTCCTAGTAGCCTTGACCATCTCTCCTTCCTCTTCCTCCTCCTCCTCCTCCTCCTCCTCTTCCTCCTCATCCTCTTCCTCCTCTTCTTTGTTTTCTCTTTCCGTCACTTCCTGTGTCCTAGTTCTGTAGTTAGCTAAGGGATGATGAAGGCAAATGAGATAAAGAAATGAAGAATTGTCCACAGACTTTACTCTTATCCAGGAATTACATGTACACCCCAAATAAAGTATAACTTTTAGCTCTAAAGAATTTCTAACAGTGGATTTCTAACAAGTAATGGTGGTTGTGTGGAGTTTGGAAGGAGGCAGTAGCAGTGAACATTTGGAGGTAAGACACCTACACACACACACACACACACACACACACACACACACACACACGCCATTCTGTCCACATGCATACCTATCATGCAGTTGGAAGAATACTTCTAGGCAGGTTGCCTGTGCTGTTTGAAAGAGGGGAATGGGGCTGGAGAGATGGCCTAGTGGTTAAGAGCGCCGACTGCTCTTGCAGAGGACCCAGGTTCGATCCCGAGCACCCACATGTCGGCTGATTTGTCTTTAACTCCAGTTCCAAGGGAATCCGAGACCCTCTTCTGACCTCCACGGCATTGCATGACACAGGTGCACAGACCTGCATGCAGACAGTACATTCATACATATACGAAAATAAATAAAATTAAAAAGAAAAAAAGAGGGGAAGTTACCCAGTTAGCTGCTGAGTGAGGAAGGTAATCCAGGACGAATGCATTGACCCTGGGAATCCAGAGGGGAGACAGGCCACTGCTGCTACGATACCACAGGCATCTCCCAGTCACTGACCAGTTCCCCCTGCCAAGAACTTCTACTTCAGCCTGGCCTGACACAAGTCTGCATTATAATACTGTTAGAAAGAACAGAGGTTGGTAGATAGGAGCTGACACAAAGTTACCCTTCAAATGAGCTTTGTTAGGAGAAAGACTGTGACTACCGGCAGCCATGATTAAGCTTTGAAGTAGGAGAACATTAGGAGAGACTGAGAGAGCATCATGGCCATAGGCAGCCATCATAGGACCATCAACAGAGAGAGAGCCTTCCCTTCAAATCCAAGAATATTAGGAGAATTAGGACAGTGCACTGAGGACAGTGCAGTGTGGTCCTGAAGGAAGAGACAGACTCTTCAGTTCTGGAGAACAAAGGGAGCTTCTGACCCTTACAGGTTTTTTTTTTTTAATTTTTTTATTTAATTTTATTTATGTATGTGTATGAATGTACTGTCTGCATGCAGGTCTGTGCACCCGTGTCGTGCAATGCCGCGGAGGTCAGAAGAGGGTGTCGGATTCCCCTGGAACTGGAGTTCTCCTGGAATTGGAGTTTCAGACGGCTCTCGGCCGCCATGTGGGTGCTGGGGATCGAACCCGGGTCCTCTGCAAGAGCGGTCGGCGCTCTTAACCGCTAGGCCATCTCTCCAGTCCCCCCTTACAGGTTTTAAGGGGCACGGGCAAGCTTTATACCACGTGACCTAACCTATCTGGGGTCGAGAAGACAGCACTAGGTGGAAGGAGGGACTGCAAAGCCCCAGCAGAGCTGCTTACCCACTCTCTGCACAGGCATGTTTTCTGATTTCTGAGAGAGAGAAAGGCAATTAGACAGTCTGTCAGGTAACAGGTATCAGAGCAGAATGTCCTGAGACACTGGCTCAGTGCAGTCCAGATGCTCTCCACCCCTCAGCTACCGGGTGATGCCAGGTTTCATGATGCTGTGGGCTCGCTGGTACCTGCAGGCTAATGAGGTCTGGGGAAATTCGGGCTCTACAGCAAACATATGCAAATATGTGCTTTTGCCTAAGGTGTCCCTGATCTGTCAGCCTATGCACACCTCATCAGAATCTCAGCAAAATAAACATGCTGGCACACAGTCACCTCACCTCACTGTCTCTCAGCCCTACACATGGTTATGCTGCTATGACCCTGTGTGCTCTGGGAGCCTAGCCACCTGTGTCACCTCACTCAATATGTCACCATCACAGTTTGTTGCCAACATATCTTTCGTGTGCTTCAGGCACTGATGATAGGCTTTCTTTATTGTTTTTCCAAGTTCTCTGTTTACTTTTGAAGAGTGAGATTCATTTTCTCACACAGCATGACATCCAGAGTTTGGAAAGGTTTTGCTGTGAGAAATCTGTAGCTATAATCAAAGAGGGTAAGATTCACATCACATGTTAACAGTGCTACACAAAAGAGCATCAGCTGGGCGGGCCCCAGGAGGTCCTGTGTCTTGTGCTGTGACCTGGGCCTTCTTGGCTGCCTCTGTCTCTGAGCGCTGTCCTCCAGTCCTCCAGACTCAGAAGTTGTCTGCTTTCTGCTTCCTGACCTCATTTCTCAAGTTCTCTTGTGACGTGACCTTCCGAGCCAAAGTGAAAGGGCGAAGTCAGTGGTTCAGGGGAAAGTTAGTCAGTCAGAAAGCCCAGGCTCATTCTTGGTGGGTGTGCATCAGTCTGGTGGTACTGGTGCTTGAACATGTTGACTATCATCACAATGATCCATGAGTTACACTTAGCTCAGAGAGATGCTCACACTGTGACAGCCCAGGGAGGGACTGAGCCATCCATGCCACTCCTAAATTCTTGTCAGGCCCTCCCTCCATTATGGTAAAAATCATCATTGTCCACATTATTTCTACCCCCTCTTTTCCTGGGTTTCTTCCCCTTTCTTGATTATACTATTGAATAAAAAAAATAAGTTAAAGCCGGGCATGGTGGTGCACTTCTTTAATCCTTGCACTTGGGAGGCAGAGGCACACGGATCTCTGTGAGTTCAAGGCCAGCCTGGCCTACAAAGGGAGTTCCAGGCCAGCTGAGATTAAAGAGAGACCCTGTCTCAAAAAGATAAAAAAAAAAAAAAAAGTTAAATATGCTTTGGATGTACCTCCATTGGATTTCAGTTTGAGGGCTGGTGAGATGGCTCAGTGGGTAAATGTGCTTGCCGCCAAGTCTGATGACCGAAGCTCAATCCCTGGGACCCACATAATGAAAGGAGAGAACCAACTCCCAAAAGTTGTTCTTTGATCTCCACACCTCATCATGGCATGCTTGTGTACAAACACACACACACACACACACACAATTAGTTAGTTAATTAATTAACTAACTTTCAACTTGATCTCTTTATTTTTGAATGGGTCTGGGCCCTAATCTTGGTCCTTGAACTTTTGCTACCCACCCGCTCACTCAGCACTGTGACACCCTTTGGAACATTCTTTGTCATTCTGTACATCTAGCCAAGGACTCCTATCTCCCATTCACCCAAACAACAGATGCTTTTTCAGTTCTCTGATGAACACTGTGTTTTTGCCACCAACACTAATACATTTTGGTTACAAGTCGGGCTGCCAGATAAAAATACAGTCACTCAGTTACATTTCATATTTATTTTTCAGATAAGCCACGACTAAACTTGCAGTACATGTTGCATGCAGTATCTGGAACATACTTATGATTAAAAACAAGTCATTTCCCAGCACTCGGGAGGCAGAGGCAGGAGGATCTCTGTGAGTTCAAGGCCAGCCTGGTCTAAACAGTGAGCCCCAGTCCAGCTGGGACTAAAGGGAGACCCTGCCTCAAAGAAACAAAACAAACAAACAAACAAAAAACCCAAGAAGTCATTGTTCATTTGAATTTCAAGTTTGACTAGATGTCCTGTCTTTTTTATAGCAAAAATTCTTCCAAGCCACACAACATGATGACAGCAACAACAACAACAACAAACAGCGACTTACTGACTTAGGTGGCTGAGAAGGGTAGAAGCTGGCCTGGGACTGCCATGGCCTGATGTGGGGCCTACCTGATGTGGGGCCTACCTGATGTGGGGCCTACCTGATGTGGGGCCTACCCGATGTCCACAAAGACATGATTTCCTCTTCTTCTCCGTCTAGCCCATCCATCCTCCTCTGAATTTGCTACATTCTTAGGCAGTGATTAGACATCGTCTAGGGCAAGACAGATGCAATCTTGTTGCTCGAATATTTTTTTCAGACGAGGTCTCAATATTTATTGTAGGTTGGTCTGGAACTCATGACAAGTCTCCTGCCTTTGTCTCTTGAGTGCTCTAATTACAAATATATGCCCCGACACCTGGTAAGAGAGGTAAATGTTCAAAGACAAGAATAGACAGAATAGACTTCTAAGTTTTCTCTCTCTCTCTCTCTCTCTCTCTCTCTCTCTCTCTCTCTCTCTCTTCCTCTCTCTCTCATACTCAAAATATCAGGAGGATAAAAGAAAATGATAGAGAACTTCCTGGAAGTTTCTTCTGTCTTCCCCCTAAGCTAAACAGATTTCATTTGCAAGGTCGATCTCAGTCTTAAAAGCTAATTAATTGTAAGTCTTTTGTTCAAGAACAGTAATGCTTCCTTGTGCTTTTAAAGAGAGCTGGTTTCAACAAAAGACTTCAATCTTTTACAAAGCTTTCCTTGTTAGAAGAAATTCTGTAGAAAGGCATTGTATACAATAATTCTTTTCCCCTTGGGCTTGGAGTCCCTGTTCTCCAGTGTTCACAGAGAACCTGTTGTGAGTTGTTCTGGTGATACACAGATTACTAAAATGCTGTTGCTGCCCTCAAGCAGTTCGTGTTCCACTGGGAGAAGTAGACATAAATAGATCCTTGTAAGATCATGGGTACTAATGTACCAACAGAGCTCTGTACTTATCCGGACCATTCAAAGTATATCCATGAAACACAGAAAGTATAAAGGATGAGTCCAGAAAATAGAAAGTCCCCAAATGGCTCTTTTTGAAAATATTGCCTTCATGAAAAGAAACTTAATGCCAAGTAACATTCTATAGTTGGGTGTGTGCCAACTTGGCTTCACTAACTTAAGCCACCAAGATGCTTTAAAAACGAATGGTGTTTGCAAATGTTACCACATTCCACATACTTTAAATGGTAATATGCCTTGACCACAAATTCCTCAGTTGCAAGCATAAGAAATGTGATCTTTAATGAGGAAAAAACTTTAACAAGCCAGTGAAAGATAAGTTATTATGTAACCCAATGCTCAAGTTAGTTGAAAATCCTTTTCTTCCAAGTAGATATGACTTATTTTAATAATCAAATAAGACATTGTGAACATAACATTCAGTACAATGGCAGGGCCAGGAAACACTTATGAATGAGTGAGTCATTTAGTCGATCAAAGTTACTAGGAACACTCAGCTTCTAGGCTTGGCTCTGTTACAAAATAACCATGTATGTAAGTAGCCTGATTAGCTACTCTGGGATTTTACTTCTTATCTATTGAAATTAAAGGTGGGGCTTATTGGGACTTTGAAGCTTTATTTAGTCACATCATTCAATGATGTTCAAATGTACTTTATTGTTTAAATGAAGTATCACTTGGAAACCGAACATACATGTAGCTAAATATAGGAACTATATGTGTTTCTCTCTCTCTCTCTCTCTCTCTCTCTCTCTCTCTCTCTCTCGTGTGTGTGTGCACATGTGCATGCGCGTGTGTTTCTCCTGTGGATCTATGGGTCTGTGATTTTGTTTTTTTCTCATGTTCCCTCCGAGGTCATCCCAGAATCACTTCCTCCAAACAAATGAATTTGACACTGATCTCAGGCCATTTCCAGCTGTCACATTCACGATCATACCACTGCACCCCTTTTTGACTATGAAACACTATTTAGATGAAAAACAAATGTCAGAAACCAACCAACAAACTTTCAGTCTATCTGTGCAGAAGGAAGGTAAAAATTAGGACACTTTGAACTGAACAAAATGTTCAGTAAATCTAAAAAAGTTAGAAATGAAAGAAAGAGCACCTCTTTATTCTGATTACCTTCTAGATTAACTTCCTAAGTGGACAGAAGATAAACGAACATAGACTCAGAGTCACACCCTCTAGAAGAATCCAAAGGGCGATATCACCCAGCACAAAAAAGCTGGCTTTTCTTGGTCTTCTACTTTTAATGTTCTCAGCCAAAATGTCACAGAGGAAATCCCCAGACTTAGGAAAGTCAAGCCTGTTCCTACACAGCCTGCCCACTGATAACACATGTGGTTATGATGGAAACAAAAAACACATTTCCCCAACTTAAAACCTCAAGCACATTTTCCATCATCTGTAACAGACAAGTGCTGGCTTGGGGCAGATGCTGTTCCTGCTCACTCGTGGCCTTGCTTCAAGCGCTCACTGGGAAAGGAGAATTTGAGGTCTCCACTTGCAAGAACTGAAGCAATGGTCCGATGAAACAGCTTCCTCTCCCTTCCTCCTTCCTCATAGGAACTGCTCATGGCTGTGGCTACAGAGGCTTTCTGTTTATGCCGCTCCTCCTTGAGAGAGCCTTTCTTATACAATTCTCAGAAGGGATCCAAAATGCACTAGGGCCAAGTACTGCTGAGCTGAACCCTAGCAGTCTCATGACTTAAGCTTTGGCCAAAACCACCTTCAAAATGCTCAGCTGTGAATTCATTTGTCAAAACCTCACGTTAGTACAAAACCACACCATCTGGAAATAGCTTTGAGAAACTCAGGCACTAAGAGACTGAGTCCCCAAACTTTACCTTCCCAAAGCCAAGCCACCCACAGCTGGGCACCCTCTCAGCCCTTTTACAGCTTTCCTGGAAAAGGAGACGTAGAACTGAGTAGGTGAAGACCACAACGTAAGACAGCATGGGAGGCCCCGTTTGAGTTGGTGGCTCCCAACCTCACACTTAGCAAATGAACCCAGCTGCTCTTTGCACAAGTTTATTTCTATAGACCGTGGGAAGAAACCATTGTCAACAGTGTTCATTTCATAGACACAGGTTCCAAACCACATAACATTGAACATTTCTCTCCATAGCTATCGGTATTAAAAGACTAAATTTGTCCCTCAGAAGAACATTTGTAACCTTCATCTAAGTCCTGTCAGGAGGAAGGTTTATTTTCCAATGGACTTATTTTAGTTCAAACATTTGTTGTGATCTATGCCTTGAGATTTTGTCCTTTCTGAAATCATTGTTGAGAAACTGGAGTTGCACTTAGACTGAGATTAAAGACCTTGACTAGATTCATAAAGTTGTCCTTATCTTTGTCCGAACTCCAAGTCTGGAGCTTTTCACCCAGAGCACATCTTAACCATGTGGACTAGAGATGGGGTTAGCCAACAGAGCAAGTTCCTTGAAATATTACACATCTGCTTACAAGGCCATCCTCAAGTATGATCTGTGTTGTGTTAGAATATGTATATAAAACTAAAATGGATGGTAAAACCACAGATGACTGGTTTTCTTATTTATTGCATAAACAGATATTGTTCATAATTATAAGATAAAAGGAAAAGAGGCATGTGTGTGTGTGTGTGTGTGTGTGTGTGTGTGTGTAGGTGTGTATAATATGATGCGCCTTAACCATTACAGAGTTTATTCTCTGGAGAGTTCAGGGTCCCAAACTTAGACTGTTCACTAATTTTCTAGAAGACATTCTAAACATCTGTCTTGTTATACAGAATACTACAGTTGTAGATACAACCTGGGAATATTAGTGAAGTTAAAAGAAATTTTTTTAGGCCGGGCGTGGTGGCGCACGCCTTTAATCCTAGCACTTGGGAGGCAGAGGCAGGTGGATCTTTCTGAGTTCAAGGCCAGCCTTGTCTACAGAGTGCGTTCCAGGACAGCTGGGACTACAGGGAGACCCTGTCTCGAAAAGACAAAAAAAAAAAAAAAACACGTTTTTTTTTCACTTATTATTTTTATGTGAATGAGTGTTTTGGCTGCATGTATGTAAGTACACCCATGTTGTGCAATGCCTAAGGAGATCAGTCTTCTGATCCCCTTATCAGATTCCCTGGAACCAGGGTTACAGATGGTTAATTGCCATATGGGTGTTAGGAATCAAACCTGTGCCCTCTGCAAGAGCAGCCAGTGCTCTTAACCACTGAGCCATCTCTCTAGCCCTTGATGTAATATTGGTAAAAATTTAAATGCTCATTTATTTGTACTAACTAATGGAACCAGTTAAAAATGATGGGAACCCAGCTGGGCGTGAGAGTGATGCACAACATGGGAGACAGAGGCAGGCAGGACTCTGTAAGATCAAGGCCAATCTGACCTACATAGTAAGTTCCCGGCCACCTGGGCTATAAGGAGACCCTGTCTCAAACCCCATCCCCCCAAAAGAGATGGAAATGCAAGCCCAAAACTTAACCCTTTAAACTTCAATTTTTACAAGCGCTTATGTTTAAATTGGTTATTATTAAAGAGATTATCACTGCTAACATTTTGTTATTTCTCCTTCCTCTGAGCTGCTGCTAAAAGTTGTCATACTGGAAACCCATTTTCTTTTTTTAAAATTTTTATTTTATTTTATTTATTTTTGTATGTGTATAAATGTACTGTCTGCATGCAAGTTTGTGCACCCGTGTCGTGCAATGCCGCGGAGTTCAGAAGAGGGTGTCGGATTCCCCTGGAACTGGAGTTCTCCTGGAATTGGAGTTTCAGACGGTTCTCAGCCGCCATGTGGGTGCTGGGGATCGAACCCGGGTCCTCTGTAAGAGCGGTCGGCACTCTTAACCGCTAGGCTATCTCTCCAGCCCCCTGGAAACCCATTTTCAAAGTAGGAAAACAGAGCACCAGATATTACCCTGGAACCCTGGGACTGGCAGATTCTTTTCTAGCTGGCTGGGTGAGACATCGCAAGACATTCTTTCTGAATGCATCTAAAGAGACAGGACTGGGCTTTTGTTCTCCAGCCTTGTTCTTTTATACTCAAAGGATGGGCTTTATTTGTATAAGCTGACTAACTCAGATATCATTTTCCTGGTTGTTCAAAGATCAATAAGATAATTTTGAGATACAATATGAAGAAATAATAAAAGCACAACATGCACAGTGCTTTGATAGAATCAAGCTGAGAGGATAACCAAGAATATAGCAGAAAGGGGGAAGAAAGAAAAAGACAAGAACACAGGAGAGAAGCCTCCGCTTTCACTCGCCAATCCTGGATTCCTCCAGTTATTATGGTCACCGAGCCCTGGAATCGGCCGCCCCGGGGCTTTGAAGCAGGTTCTGACATTTACTTGCTGTAGACAGTAAATAGAGACCTAATGCTTTCTGAGACCCAGGTGATTGACCAAACACGGCTTCCTCAGAGGCAACTAAAAAGAATGGCTTGAGATGAGGTCAGCAAGCCTTTGGCCCCAAGCATGGCATAGTGAGCTTTCTTGAGGGTCTGTGGAGGACAGCCAGGACCCTCCTGCAGCTCCACCCCTGCCATGTCCTCCTGGCACTATCTGTAGTTCCCAGGGAGGAGAAGTTGTAAGCTAAGTGGGAGGTTCCGATGACTCAGCATGGCCACCCAAGCAGGTTGGGTGGAAGACAAGCCAACAGGCCTCAGAACTCTGCATCTCCAGCTGTGTTCAGCCTGTCTGGGTGAGGTCAGGGCCATAGGAGAAGGGTTTTGAACAACAACCAGCCTGCTGCATGTCAGGAATAGAAACTGTTTGGCTCTTGCTTCTGTTTTAAACTTGACAACAGCAGGAAACCCAGGCACCACCACAGGCACCACCAACACCACAGGTACCTTTTGCCAATCAGCTTTATTCCATTTGGATCTTGGCCATGTCCACTGACTGTGTCTAGGCAGCATAATGGGGGAAGAGGGCCCACATTTACCACTCTTCCCTGGACTTGTGGCTGAGGGGATCCATGCAGCTTTCTGTGAGGTTTGTAAATACAATTATTTCATGTCACGAGCAGCCCAGGGATGCTGAGGATACTGACAGGAGAAAAATTGTCCCAGCCCTCAGTGAGCAATGTCTGAAATGACCTCCATCTAGCCACCACCAAAGGCTACTTGTCCTGCACTTCTACAGTAGTCTAACTGATCCAGAAGACTGCCAAGAGCCAAAAAGTCCTCTAAAAGGCAGCCAAAGTACACAGCATGGACTTTATGTACTTAGGCAAGCATATTTTATTCATAGGCTATCTCCCTGCATGAAGCAGAGAAACACTGAGTTTCCTCTGAGGTTTCAGTAAATCTCATTGCCTCCCAATAGGGCTTTCCAATAATGGTCTGGCAGGCTTGTTGGGCCACCCTGACCTGTCTGGTCTTGGTACTTCTCCCTAGGTCTACCTGATACTGTCCTCACCCACCATGTCAGTAGGGTTTAGGATCTGCTCCGAGAATGACAGAGAAAAGATTTATCTTGAGTCCCGACACTAGAAATGAAGAAGTAGATTTGTAAGTCAAGTTTAAGGCCTAGCTCAATTTGCACTGGAGTGGATGGAGACTTTCTTGGGAAATGATTCTACTTGATAGTTCTCTGGAAGGAAATTCTTTGGAAAATACACAAACATGATCAAAAGGGAAATTGTTTTTTATTTTCCATTCCTAGGAAAACTTCTAGCCATTTGTTTTTGATGAGATCTGTGTTATGTGACCACCATTTGAAGCTTGAGACCTGACAATCTTCCCCCGACTTCTCTCTGTTTCACAGAGCTGGGTGTCCTGTGTAAGAGCAGCTGATCACCTCCTCCTATTGACCAACAAATGGAAGACAGTTGGTGTCTAGCATTCAGAACAGTGTGGGGAGCAAGGTCAGTGTTCACCATGCTGGGTCCTGCAAATGCATTTTAAAGTGTTCTGCGGAAGTGGATTCACTCCTAGGAATATCCATTAAGGTGTTTCAGATGAGATGGGTGTTGGCACTTTAGGAAGTCCAGTGCCATTGTGGTGGTGGTGAAAGATGTCGGAGCCCACAGTGACAGAGGGCAAATAACCACGAGACATGGCCCAAAACACCAAGGTTTCTCCTCAGAGAGCAAGAATTGAGAGCTTCCACCTGGGAAGTTCAAATTTTATTTTTACAAAATAAAATTATAGCCGGGCGTGGTGGCGCACGCCTTTAATCCTAGCACTCGGGAGGCAGAGGCAGGGGGATCTTTGTGAGTTCAAGGCCAGCCTGGTCTACAGAGTGAGTTCCAGGACAGCCGGGACTACAGGGAGACCCAGTCTCAAAAAGACCAAAAAAAAAAAAAGAAATAAAATAATAAAAAAATAAAATAAGATAAAATTATATAGATTTGGGTGGCCAGGCATGGTGGTGCCTGCCTTTAATCCCAGCACCCTGGAGGCAGAGGCAGGTGGATCTCTGTGAGTTCAAGGCCAGCCTGGTCTACATAGTGAGTTCCAGGACAGCTGGAACTACAGAGAGACACTGTCTCAAAAAGACCAAAAAAAAATTATATAGATTTGTTTTTGTAATATCCTTATGTGAGTGTAAATGAAAAATAATGGCTTGCTTTTGTAATATCTTCCTATGACTATGAATAGAGAAATTTTTAATAAAAATTAAAAAATAGATTTGTGTATATGTGCATCTGTATATGTGTGTGTGTGTCTGGGTGTGTGTGTCTGTCTGTCTGTCTATGTGTCTGTGTGTTTGGGTAAGTGGGCCTCTGTGAATGTGGAGGCTAGAAGAGGGCATTGGGTGTTCTTTCGATTGCTCTCTGCTTACTCCTTTGAGGCAGAGTCTCTCCCTGAACCTGGGTCTTATGTTTTCTCAGGCTGGAAGCCAGCAATCTCCAGAGATCCTCCTGTCTCTGCCCCCTCAGAGCTGGGGTTACAGGTAGCCTGAGATGTCAGGGTTCTTACTTGGGTGCTGGGATCAAAACTCTGGTCCTCAGGATTGCGTAGTAGGGGTTCTTAACCACTTACTCAGCCATTACTCAGACCCAAGTAGAGAAATTTTTTTCAAAGCTAACAGTTCATAGGTTAAGCTTAATTCTGGATAACTTGGGCAGCTGGAAAAAAAACTTTATTCGACTCAAAACTAGCATTAGTCATTTTTCCACTAGAGTTATTATCTTTTCTATATATAGCATTCAAAATGCTTAGTAACCACTTATTATAAATACTATATATTGTGATTCTCTACCAGTAAACCTGAGGCTATGTGATTATTTTTGCAATAAAATTTTAGAAGCTTATAATTGTATAATGAAAGTTCAGTGTTATAAAATTTTGGTGCGCCTTATTTCAGTACGGCCTCTGCCCCAGTAGATGTCTTAAAATGGATAATTTGGTATAATGGTATTTTAGGAAGAAGGAAGTTCTTTCCAACTTCTTTTTTTTTTTTCCAACTTCTAATTTTAGAAACAGAGGCACAGATACTCAAAAGTATTGTTTTTAGCGTTCCTAAGCAATTTCCTGTTGTATCCCCCCTGAGTTCTAGTAGCTATTATGTAACCTTGGAACGAGTGCTGTCGTTTTCCTTAGAATTTTATAAATCATAAACAAAAATGCCAAAACCCTAAACAAAAATTTTGATAGAAAGAAAGGTGTGTGTGTGTGTGTGTGTGTGTGTGTGTGTGTGTGTGTGTGTATAAAACCAAACCCCAAACACAACAGGAAACTAGAAGATGATACAGGTGGAGCTTTTTCTGAAACCTCTGTTTGTAAGTAGAGGGAAATGAAGGCCTGTTTGTTCGTGTAATTATGGCATTCTTTATCCATAAAGAAGTCTCCAGTGCTAAGGGGTCTACATGAATCCAGCCCTATGCTAGTACATCTTTTCCAAAAAGGATTGTTTTTTGCAAGATGTTTGTCTGAGATAGGAATGGAAGCAGGGAGGAAAGGTGACGGGGGAGCCTCAAGCCTCGCGCAGGAGAACTTTTGTTCTTTTGAGCACATTGCATGCTGACCTTGGCCATTTGACCTACCCAGATGTGCATGAACCAGACTAATGGCTCATCCTTCTGCCCCTGCTAATGCCCATGTTGTTTGATTCTATGGAATATGTGTGGGAAAGAGCATGTTCCTTTTTATGTTCGAAAATAGCCCTAAAAGTTGCATTTTTGTAGTCACTTCAACAGAGGTGACAGTTACAAAGAAAATATGTATTAGAAGAACACATACAAATGGCTGAGACTGCAAAGTCTTAGGCCACTTGGATAGGTTCACATTCATCCAATATCTGGAGCTGTGTATTTCCATTCTATAAAGACATTGACATTAAAGCTCAGGAGACAGCAAGCATGAGGACCCCAGTTCTATTTCCAGAACCCACATAAAAAGCTGGACATGGTGGTAGTACAGGTTTATATTTTTATATTTATTTATTTGTTTGTTTATTTGTTTATTTGTTTATTTTTGAGACAGGGTCTCCCTTGAGTCCCAGCTGGCTTGGAGCTCACTCTGTAGACCAGGGTAGCCTTGAACTCACAGAGCTCCACCTGCCTCTGCCTCTCGAGTGCTGGGATCAAAGGTGTGTGCCACCACGCCTGGCCTAAGATAGTTCTTAGCCACCATGTGGGTGCTGGGAATCGAACCTGGGTCCTCTGGAAGAGCAGTCAGTGCTCTTAACCACTGAGCCATCTCTCCAGCCCCAGCAGTACAGGTTTATAATTTCAGCACAGGAGAGGAAGAGACAGGAGGATCCCTGGGTTCGCTGGCCAGTCAGTCTGTCCTAATTTACAAGCTCCTTGTCCCACTGAGAGACTATGTCTTACAAAGCAAGATGTGGGGCTGGAGAGATGGCTCAGCAGTTAGGAGCACTGACTGTTCTAGAAGAAGAACCAGCTTTGAATCCCAATACACACATGTAGGCCAACAACTATCCCAAACTCTAGTACTAGGAGATCTAATGCCGTCTTCGTCCTTGATGGGTACTGCACAACATGGGTGCACTTACATACACGCGGGCATAACACCCATACAGATTTAAAATAAAAATAGAAAAAATTTTAAAAAAGAGGTTTTTTTTAGAGCAAGATGGACAGCTCCTGAGGATCAACTGATGTTGACCTCTAACCTCCACACACCCACACACTTATGCACATATATCCTCACATACTTGTATGCATAACCCCTACACACGTGTATTTATGCACAAACACATGTACATACATATGCACAGACATATACATACACATACACACACATACACACACACACAAAAGACACTGAACTTAAGAAAGGCTAGGAAAATTGTGCAGATATGTCCAGATAATTGGACCAACTAGGTTTTTTGTTTTTTTGTTTGTTTGTTTGTCTTTCCAAGGCAGGTTCTCCCTGTAGCCCCAGCTGTCGTGGAACTCGCTCTGTAGACCAGGCTGGCTTTGAACTCACAAAGATCCACATGCCTCTGCCTCCCTAGTGCTAGGATTAAAGGCGTGTGCCACCATGCCCGGCCCAACTAGGTATTAAATCTAGGAGTGTTTGCCTCAGAACTATATTAAACATAGCTTGCTTTAGCTGCTGTAATCTCAGCAATTGCATTGTAGTTTAGAACATTATATTTCTAATCAATGAGAGAATTATTTCATCGTTACTTTTCTAACTTTCCTGAAACCAGCTGACATTAGATAAGTGCATTTGACATCTAAAATAGGGTTATTCTGAAACTTGGGAGAAAGCCTTACCTGTCACGTGATTCGGTATAGTCTGGGGAAGGAGTATGTTGTTTCTTCCTTCTCTCCCTCCCCAGACAGGAAGTCCCGGTAAATGCACAGCTGCCTTTCCACAGACTGACAATGCCCGGGGCAGTGGTCTTCCTGACCTGGAGATTTGCTGGCTCGCACATCTCTCCTTTGGGGCCCCCACAGCCCTCCCAGAACTTGAGAAGAGGGCTTTTTTCATCGAGTGTACTCAAGGCAGGAAGCAAGCCTTCCTTCATGCAGTCCTTCTCAGCTTGCTGGTCATGCCAGAGGCCGAGGAAAAAGCAAAACAACAAACATCAAAAACAAAATAAAAACCAAAACCAAGCAATCGTGTTAATAGAGACCTGCAAGAAGGGCTTGGCTCTGCAGGGCACATGTCCTGGCCATAGCCAGAATGGTAGGAAAGCTTGCTTGCACATCCAGAAATTGAATCTATGACCTTAGCCTCAGAGATCCTTATACCCTGACCAGGGATGCTAACTAAAGTATCACTGTGACATACCTGAACTGAGGTTCAAGATTAAAATAACAAGCAGAAAGCAAAAACTTAAACTGTTGTAGAAATGCTCCTAAACATTCTGTTGGGCAGAGAGGCCTTGTGCTTTAAATGACATGGGCAAGAGCTCATTGCCAATCCCAGGTGTTCTAGTTTGCGTCTCTGTTGATGTGATGAAACACTAAGCAAAAGCAACTCGGGGAGGAAAGAGTTGGTTTGGCTTCTAGGTTACAGTGCATCGTTGTGGTAGTGTTGCATTAATGAGAAACTTCATTCTTGGAATAGTTTAACCAAGAATGGGCCCCATCTTGTTCTGAGGTGTTCTGATTTCTCTCAGAACTGAGCTCTATTCTTCTCTTCTTCATCTATTTTACTCTATTCTATTCTTCCTTTTTAACAAAGGGCACTGCTCATATTTATTGAACAGCACAAGCATAGGGTGAACAATCTTTGATGACTGTTTTTCAAAGGAAGAAGTTGTTCTGGTCCCACTAACTTAGAACAGCACACAAAGCGACAGACAGATGTTGTCAACCTATGCACCCCATGTTGCTCACAACATACGTGGGGGAAGACGTTGTTTGTAACATCATTATTGTTTTCAACATCATTACTGTCACATTTCTCACACATTGTTCTGAGTCAGGGGCATAACAGAGTCACAAAGAGGGAATATAGTATAAGATTAACTTATAGGTTCAGCCTCGATTGTAAGAGTTAGTTACATCAGGATTCCAAATCATTGTAAGGTTGATTATATTGATTTCCTTTTTGTTTTTTTGTTTCTGATGCTTATTTTTTTATTATATATATGTATATTTTTAAATTTAGACCCGTGTCCCCCACCCTATCCCCCCACCCTACCTGAGCTCATGCATTCTGCCAAACATGCTTTTCATCTCTTTCTCAGTCTTTCTCAAAATTCTCCATGTGGAATTTGACTGTTTTGAGCAGAAGTTCACCATTTCAGTCAGTTCTTTGATGCAGTCCTTTCTGTAGTTGTTTCCAATATGCATCACTCCCAACTACTTGGACAAAAGCTCTAGGGGCCTTGCACAAGAAATACTTGCAACTAGGTAACTGGCACTAGCATTCACAGATGAGGGATACCATTCGTCGTTTGTTTTTCTGGGCCTGTGTTACTTCACTCAGCATGATATCGTCTAGCTCCAGCCATTTTCCTGCAAAGCTCATGATGTCATCTTTCTTTATTACTGCATAGAACTCCATCATGTAGATGTACCACATTTTCTCTATCCACTCATCAGTTGAGGGGCATTTGGGTTGGTTCCAGCTCCTTGCTATTGTGAAGAGAGCTGAAATAAACATGGCTGTGCATGTATCTCTGTGGTGAGATGAGTCTTGTGGGTACATGCCCAGGAGTGGTATGGCTGGGTCAGGTGGCAAGTTCATTCCAAGTCTTCCAAGGGTTCTTCACACTGCTTTCCATAGTGGCTGTACGAGTTTACATTCCCACCAGCAGTGGATGAGTATTCCTCTTTCCCCACAACCTCTCCAGCACTTGGTATCATTTGTTTTCTTTTTCTTTTTTTTTTTTTTATCATTTGTTTTCTTGATCCTAGCCAGAGGATCAAGAACCATGGTTAGGGATCCTAACCATCTTAAAGTGGTTTTGATTTGCATTTCCTTAATGATTAGCGATGTTGAACACTTCTTAAGGTGTTTCTCAGCCATCTCTAATTCCTCACTTGTGAAGTCTCTGTTCAGCTCTTTGCTCCATCTATTGAGTGGGTCATTTGTTTTCTTTCTTCTTTGTTTTTTGAGTAGTTTGTATATTCTGGAAATCAATGCTTTGTCAGATGTTTCTGCAATGATGGTTTCCTCCCACTCTGGGATTTCTCTTCACTTCCTTCATTGTTTCTTTTGATGTACAGAAGCTTTTGAGTTTAATGAGGTTCCATTTGTCAATTGTCGACCTTAATTCTTGCACAGCTGCTGTCTGATTTAGGAAGTCTTCTCCTACACCTATGTCTTGTAGTCTGCTGCCAACTTTTTCTTCTATCGCCTTCAGAGTTTGGGGTTTCACGTTGAGGTCTTTAATCCATCTAGAGTTGACTTTTGTACAGGGCAAGAAGTAGGGGTTTAATTTCATTCTTCTACAAGTGGTGATCCAGTTTTGCCAACACCACTTGCTGAAGATGCTGTCTTTTCTCCATTGTGTCTTCTTGGCCCCCTTGTCAAATATGAGATGGCTGAAATTGTATGTGCTCAAGTTTGGGT
This sequence comes from Rhizomys pruinosus, assembly GCA_009823505.1. NCBI lineage: Eukaryota > Metazoa > Chordata > Mammalia > Rodentia > Spalacidae > Rhizomys > Rhizomys pruinosus. Next base: position 186,018 of record VZQC01008018.1, read on the forward strand.
CTTCAGTTTTGTTCCATTGGTCAACAGGTCTGTTTTTGTGCCAGCACCAGGCTGTTTTTATGACGATAGCCCTATAGTATAGTTTGAAGTCTGGTATAGAGATCCCCCCTGTGTTGCTCTTTTCACTCAGGGTTGTTTTGGCTATTCGGGGTCTTTTGTTTTTCCAAATGAATTTAAGGACTTTTATTCCTAAGCCTGTGAAGAAGCTCTTGGGGATTTTAATTGGGATTGTGTTAAATCTATACAAGAGTTTGGGTAGAATGGACATTTTTACAATGTTAATTTTCCCAATCCATGAGCATGGGAGGTTTTTCTATCGTCTGATGTCTTCTTCAATTTCTTTCTTTAAGGGTTTAAATTTTTTGTTGTAGAGATCTTTTGTGTCTTTGGTTAGGTTTGTTCCTAGGTATTTTATTGGTTTTAAGGCTATTGTGAGTGGGAAGGTCTCCTTGAATTCCTTCTCCAGTTGCTTGTTGTTGGTGTAAAGAAAGGCTACTGATTTTTTTTAGGTTAATTTTGTATCCTGCCACTTTACTGAAGCTGTTAATCATTTCTAGGAGTTTTTCTGGTGGAGTTTTTAGCATCCCTTAAGTAAACAATCATATCATCAGCAAATAGGGATAGTTTGACTTCCTCTTTTCCAATTAGTACTCCTTTAATTTCCTTTACTTGCCTTATTGCCCTGGCAAGTGTTTCAAGCACTATATTGAAGAGGCATGGTGGCAGGGGGCAACCTTGCCAAGTTCCTACCTTTAAAGGGAATGTTTCTGTCATTTCCCCATTTAGGGTGATATCAGCTGTGGGCTTCCTGTATATGGCTTTGATTACATTGAGGAATGATCCTTCTAATCCAATTCCCTCTAGAACGTTAAGCATGAAAGGATGCTGGATTTTGTCAAAGGCTTTTTCTGCATATATTGTTTTTCATAGAAAGAGTATAGTTCTGAATGTCCTCAAAACATGTGATTAACTTGGTTTAGAAGGCTATATAAAATTTCAGTTTGTAGACTTGTTACAAACAGTCTTTCCCATTTCCCAAGTCATTCCCCACATCAACAGAAGCCAAGGCAGGAACTCAAGGCAAAAACCTGAAGGTAGGAAGTGAAGCAGAGACCATGGAGAAATGCTCCCTCTTGGCCTCCTTCTTCTCTCTTGCTCAGTTACCTTTTTTATTAAGAAATATGCCTATAATTTCTTCAAAGGCTTATAGTTTCAGATCAGACATTTAGACATTTGATTGATATTTAGTTTATTTTTGTGAATGGTGTGAATGGAGGGGCACTCTTTCATATGTAATTATCCAACCATCCCAGACCATTTATCAAAAGGACTATTCCCTCTCCATTGATTTGTCTCCGGACCCTAATAAAAATCCGACTGTGGGGGCTGGAGAGATGGCCTAGTGGTTAAGAGCGCCGACCGCTCTTACAGAGGACCTGGGTTTGATCCCCAGCACCCATATGGCGGCCGAGAACCATCTGAAACTCCAATTCCAGGAGAACTCCAGTTCCAGGGGAATCCGAGATCCTCTTCTGTCCTCCACAGCATTGCACGACACGGGTGCACAAACCTGCATGCAGACAGTACATTGATACACATACAGAAATAAATAAAATTAAAAAGAAAATCCGACTGTGAGTGTTTTACACCAATGTGTCTATTCAGTGCCAGTTTCACGGTGTCATCATCCTGTGGCTTTGTAGCAAGTTTTGAATCTGGAAAATGTGACTCTTCTAGCTTCATTCTTTCCCAAGATCGTTTTAATCTGAGTCTTTTGAGCCCTCATGCAAATTTGACTATCAGTATCTACAAAAAGGCAGCTGGTGATTTAATAGGGATTGCACTGGACCTACAGATCAATTTAGTAGTAATAAAAACTATTTTTATATGTCCTTTGTCATTGTTATGTGTGTGAGTGTGTTACCTGAATGTGTATAAATGCACCTGTGTCATGCAATGCCCACAAAGGTCAGGCATTGGGATTCCCCACAACTGGAGTCATGAACGGTTGTTAGCTGCTGTGTGGGTGCTGAGAATAGAACCCCCACCCTCTGCAAGAGTTGCCAGTGCTCTTATTCACTGAGCCATCTCTCTATCCCTATGAAAACTATTTTTAAAAGTTAGTAAAGGGGCTTGAGATGGCTCAGAGGGTAAAAGCACTTGCTGGATAAACATGGCGACTTTTGAGTTCAAATCCCCAGAATCCATTTTAAAATTAAAGCAGGCCATAAGGGTGCTCGCCTCAAACCTCAGTACAGTTGTGGGGCAGAGGCAGGAGAATTGATGAGACTTCCTAGCTGACCACCTGGCTCAAGGTACAGTGAGACACTAGGCAAAGAGTGAGAATGCTGGACACTTACCCTCACGTATTCTCTGTGCCTGCACACATACACATACACACATACACACCACACACAGCACAGACACATAGCACACACATAACACACAGCATACAAAACATATAACACACACATATATAACACACATATAACACACACATAACACATACAACACCACAACATACACATAACACATACGTACATACAGAACATGCACACATATAATGTACACATAATAAACATGACATATATACAACACACATTAAATTAATATAAATATTTTAAAGTGTTTTTTTTTTACCTCTTAGTAAACTAGCTGGGTATGGTGGCTCACACCGGTAATCCCAGTACTCAGGAGGCTGAGCCAAGAGGACTGTCTAGAGTTTGAGGACAGTCTGGGATACAGTGAGTTCCAAGTCAATCTTGACTACAGAGTATGAGCCTGTCTCAAAAAAAGCAAAGCAAAGCAAAACAAATAAATACTAGTGAAGTAAAACATTAGCTCCCCCCGTGCCAGGCTCTGCCATCTGAAGTCAGCCTGGCTTTGGGCTTCCTGAGCTCTGTTCTCCCACCTTCTCAGAAGAGAGAAATAATGCTTACCTAAGAGGCTACAGAACAGTCAATGGACACAACCTACATGAAACACCGTGGAAACAAAAATATCAGGCTAGAGAGACAGCTCAGCAGTTAAGAGTGCCAACTGTTCTTGCAGAGGACCAGGGTTCAATTCCCAGCACCTACATTGCAGCTAAGAACCTTCTTTAAGCCAGGCATGATGGTGCACGCCTTTAATCCTAGCACTCAGGAGGCAGAGGCAGGCGGATCTTTGTGAGTTCAAGGCCAGCCTGGTCTACAGTGTAAGTTCCAGGCCAGCTGGGGCTAGAGGAAGACCCTATCTCAAAAAGACAAAAAACAAAACAAAACAAAAAACAAAAGTATGAATTAAAAGTGTTATTAAATCTATTAACATAAGAAACCATTAGTGAATTCTTTCAATTGATTTCTTTTCCTTGGGTCTCTTAGAGATTGGCCTCATACATAACAAGCAAGCACTCTATCACTGAGTGAGGTCCCCAGCCCTCAGCTTACTTTTTATTTTTATTTTGATACAAGATTTCACCAAGTTATCTAGGCTGACCTTGAACTCACCCTGTAGCCCATCCTGGCCTTGGATTTACCCATCCTCCTGCCCCATCCTTGAGAACACACACACACACACACACACACACACACACACACACAAAGACAGAGAGACAGAGACAGAGACAGAGATGAGTGTCGTTGTGGTCATTCGGTTTTGTTGCCTTTGGCCAATACATCATGATGGGATGGTGTGGCAGAGGTCTGTTTACCTTATGAAAACCAGAACACAAGAAGACAGGCAAAGGAGTCAGTGACATGGCTCAGCAGGTAAGAGGACTTCCTACCCAGCCTGACAACCTGAGTTCAATTACTGGAACCCATATAGTGGGAGGAGAGAACTGATTCCCACGAATTGTCCTCTGACCTCTGAAAGAATGCCATGGCATGTGCCCCACCTCAAACAAACGTATATGTTTTAAAAAGAGACATGAAGGAGTCAGGGTTTCAATATTCCCCTTAAGGCTACCCCTCAGAGACCTGACCCCCTTCCACTACACCCCACATTGTAAGGATTCTAATGCCGTAGCTGAACGGCACCACAGGTTGGACAGCAAGCCTTTAGTGTATAGATGTTTGGGGGGACACTGAAGAGCCAAACCACATCGACATCCATATTTATTGTCACTGTCAATCTGATTGTCTTGAGAAATGATAGGTTTATTCTAACAATGCTAAACTTGCCTGAAATAATTTCAGTGACTGTTTCAGATTTCTTCTTTGTTACTTTAATAATTCTCTTATGTAATTGAACACAAATATTTAAAACTTACTCTAGGTAGGCATGGTGGTTTATGGTTGTAATTTCAGCACCTGAGAAGTTGAAGCAGAAGCTTTACTGTGATTTAAAGGCTAGCCTGGGCCATGAGACAAAATAATACAAAAATAGAGCAAAAAATTAAAACATAAAAGGTACAGTTGTAAATCACATTTATATAATGAAATATGTCTGTATTTAGACTTGTTTAGAAAACAACGCATTTTGTGATTAAAAGTCAAAACAGGGACTGGAGAGATGGCTCATTGGCTAGGAGCACTGGCTGCTCTTGCAGAGGAACCAGGTTCTGTTCTTAGCATCCACATGGTGGCTAACAACCACCATAACTCCAGTTCCAGGGATCCAAAACCCTCTTCTGGACTCTGTGGGCATTGTAAATACATCGTACACTTACATACATGCTGGCAAAACATAGACACAAAATAAAAGTAAATAAATAATTTTTTTTAATTAAAATGATAAATGAATGTCTAAGTCTTGTTATATAATAATGGAAATGCCTTCCTGGCCTTATGAGTTTCAGTGAGTTAAACTTATTATAATGTTATGCTAGCCATTCATATTTATAATCCTTTTAAAGTTGAGGTTTCATTGCAAGGTGTATCATCTTACTTGAAATATCCTCAGTGGCAGAAGAATCACTTTCAGTCATTGTTTTTGAAAAGTTTGAGGTCTTAGAGTAACCCAGAGCCAAGGCTAATGGCTGAGGAAAGACGTGATTAATAGGGGTGATGTTTTTCTTTTTCAAGACTGAACTGTCACACACTACTAAGTAATGGTTATTTTCTTTAAACCGGCAGAACGTATGTAGTTAAGGGAGAGTTTTCACCAAGAGTAAGGGCTCACACTTACAATTCCAGCATGTAGCCCATGCAAGAGGACCATGAAGCTAGCCTGGGCTACAAAGTAAGATCCTGCCCCCCCCCACACACACACAAAACAAACCAACCTGAGACACTCTCAGGCCTAGCTTCGGGTCATGCCGTCTCCTCACACGCCCAGCCTGGCAGATGGTTGGAGCTGGAAAGCACTACTGAGTGAGGTAACCTAGACCCAGAAAGGCAAGAGGTGCAGGGTCTCTGTTATTTATGGATCTTTGCTCTGAATCTTTAGAAATAAGCGTGGCTCTCAATCCTCATCAAAGAAGCATCTTTTTGCAACATATAGAGATAATTACAGAAAGCCACAGTTGGTCAAAATGCAGAGAATAAGGCCAGCCCCAACTGAGAGATCTACAATGCAATCCCTACACACAAGGCTCAGGGAGCATTGCAGAAGAGAGGACAGAAAGGCTGTACAAACCAGAGCACCAGGAGGCCTGCTGCTAGATAGTATGTTCTAGACATGACGGGGAAGCAGCGCCCATGAAATCTCAGCAATATGGTTGCCTAAACAAGACTTGCATAGCAACAACACAGGCTGACATGCCAATGTGGATGGAGGAAGTTCCACAAGTCCCATGTCTAGGTGAAGAGCTACAGGCAATCAATGGCTGCTGAAAGAGGAAGGATCAAGTTTTCTCCAAGGACAGGCTCCAAGTGGTCAACTCTAAACATGTACTTACTAAAACCACTAAATGGACTTGGTCAGTTGTTTATAAATATATATATAATAAATACTTAATTCTTGTCATATAATAATATGCATTTTGACCTGACCAATTTCAGTGAGTTAAACTAATTGTAATTTTATGTTAACTATTCATACTTAAAACCCCTTTAAAGTTCAAGGTTTCAGCACAGATATACACATGTGTGTACATGTGTAATATAATAATTAAAGTAGAGGTCAATAAATTGAAAGGGAGTGGGGGGATGAGCAAGGGGTTGGAGGAGGACCGGAAGGGTAGAAATGACATAACTACAGTATTCATGCATGAAATCCACAAAGAAAACTGAGAGCTAGGAGGACGGTTCAGCAGGTAAAGTGCTCATCGTACAAGCATGAGATCCCGAGTTTGGGTGAAGTGCTTGTAACTTCACCCAAAGTGTGGCAACACATGCCTGTAATCCCAGTGCTGGGTGTGTGGAGGTAGGAGGGTCCAGGGGGCTTGCTGGCCAGCCAGTCCGGCCAAAACAGTGAGCTCCAGGCTCAGTGAGAGACTGTCTCAAAAAATAAGGTAGTAAAGACACTTGAGGGTCTGGAGAGATGGCTCTGTTGTTAAGAGCACTGGCTGCTCTTGTAGAAGACCCAGGTTCAAATTCCAGTACCCACATGGTGGCTAACAACCATATATAGCTCCAATTCCAGGGGATCCAATACCCTCTTCTGACCTCTGCAGGCACTGCATGACACGGGTACACTTACGTACATGGAGGCCATCACTCATACACATAAAATAAAAATTTAAAAATTAAAAAGACACTTGCCATTGACTTCTGGCCTTCAAACATGAGTGCATAAGTGAGTGTGTGAATACACACACACACGTGCACACACACATGCACGAGAGAGAGGGAGAGAGAGAGAGAGAGAGAGAGAGAGAGAGAGAGAGAGAGAGAGAACCTTATAAAGAAGCCCCTGGCTAGGCATTTACCTACTTGAGGTGACACAAACAGAAAGTAATGAGGTGTTTCCTAGTTATGGTTGAGAAGAATTTTTTTGTCCTCTTCACACTCAGTCCATCTCCTAGAAGATGTTTTCTGAGCTTGTTACTATTGATCTTGGGGCTGGACAATGCTTTGCCAATGTGTGTGATGCAGGGTGCTTATCCTCATCCCTGACTGAAACACTCTAGAAGCCGATCACAGTCCTCTAGCCATGACCATCAAAAATGGCTGCAGCGTGTCCAGTGTACCCAGTGCTCAAAGATCCTCCCACTGAGATGCTCTACCCTTAACAGCAAGGGATCCTGGAGATTTGGGCCTCTCTTTCTCTGAAGTGTAGGTATTTACTTCCAAAAGACTAGGCCAAGAATCCCCATAGCAAATGTCTCTGGGGCAGGCAGTGAAGAAGACCAGATATTAAAAAAGAATTACACAGATACAAGGAACATTTTATTTTTCTCTCTACTCAGACATGTGTGGCTAATACCAGTGAATGACATTACACTCAGTTTAAGGAGCAATAGGAATTGATAATGATTAGCAAACTGAGCTCACAGCCTAATATTACAGAGCTTTCAATTTTTCCCTTTTTTTTTTTGTCTTTTGAGACAGGGTCTCCCTTTAGACCCAGGTGGCCTGGAGCTCACTTTGTAGATCAGGCGGGCCTTGAACTCACAGAGATCCACCTGCCTCTGCCTCCCAAGTGCTGGGATTAAAGGCATGTGCCACCACGCCCAGCTATCAATTTTTCCCTGGTTGGTCCGAGTGCAGTGGTGTTTACAACTAATTGATCACAACCAGTTACAGATTTCTTGCTGGGCATGGTGGTGCATGCCTTTAATCCCAGCACTTGGGAGGCAGAGATAGGTGGATCTCTGTGGGTTCAAGGCCAGCCTGGTCTACAGAGCGAGCTCCAGGACACCTGGTACTAAAAGGGAGACCCTGTCTCAAAAATAACAAAAAAAGTGTAAAACCAAAATTAAATTATGTCTCCTGCTTTGCATGGGGACAAAATAGAAAATGTGTCCTAAGGGAACATATTTTACCCACCAAAGGCTCCAACTTGTAAAAATGCAAGTTCATTCAAAAGGAGAAAAAATAAAGTCAGAATTTCCTAGGGGGTGTTTCCCCAGGATCAGCACACAGTGGCTGCTGCCACTTTGGTCCAAGGGGGCCAGCCTTCATCCTCAGCTGCAGCAGACCTTGGTAACCATATCCAAATGTTACCGGTTTTGGAGGCACGAGAGATGCAAAATTGAGGGGGTCATGGAGTCTTGAAATTCTTGAACCACAGTTTCAGAGTGTCACTGAGACCAGGCAGAGTGTGGCAGGCTTGCAGTTTCTGCATGAAGTCCTTGAGAGGCCATTTAGTGAAGCTGAGAAGATGAAGCTGGAGATGCCAGTGTAAGGGGATGTCCGACAAGGATGAAGCGTGAGTGCAGTAGAACTGGCTTGCAGAGAGGCTTTGCATCTTGCAGATGGAAGGGAACAGCTACC
>VZQC01008018.1:194466-235323 GCA_009823505.1 Rhizomys pruinosus
GCTGTTCACTGGCTTGCTCCCCTGGCTCATGCCCAGTCTTCCTTCTTATACTGTACACAACAACCTGCCCAGAGCAGCACCACTCATTGTGGGCTGGGTCCTCCCACGCTGCTCAACAATCAAGACAATACTCCACAGATGTGGCCAGAGGCCAATCCAATGGAGCCAATTCCCCAATTGAGGCTTCCTCAACCCAGGTGTGTCAAGTTGACACTAAAGCTATCCAGCACATACACACACATAGACACACACACATACACACATACACACACATATACACATATACACACATACACATACACATACACACACACACATACACACATACACACACATACACACATACACACACACACACACACACACACACACACACACACACACACACGCGCGCGCGCAGACCTGCCCACAAAGAAATTGGGCTTGTTTTGCTCTGGGGGAAGGAATAGAAGCTGTAAGAACAAGGTCATGGTCTGGCTCCAGAAGCACTAAACTTTAAAACCTGCTCTCTGGAATTACTTGGCTCTATAAATCACCTTAAAAGTTGGATCTCGGAATCCGACACCCTCTTCTGACCTCCGCGGCATTGCACGACACGGGTGCACAAGCCTACATGCAGACAGTACATTCATACACATGCAAAAATAAATAAAATTTAAAAAAAAAAGTTGGATCTCTGCCAGCTTGTCTGCAAGATACCTGGGGATCAGGATCATCTGTCAAGGTCTATGCAGGGGAATTTGGCCCAGAAGGTGTGAATGTCATGACAGTGGCCTTCAAATGGGCACAGCAGGTCGGTCAATAAGCCTTCTGATGGGGCCAGGGTAGAATCAGGAACAGAGATCCCCTTCTTGGGTTTCCTGGGTGCTATGAACCTCAGTGTGTTCGTGATATCTTAACAGAGAAGAGGAAGTCCCTTCCTGTGCAAGCTCCCCAGCCCTACCTCCCCACGTGACTGAGATTATATTTCCCAAGTAATCAATTCATGACATCTTGTCTCTCAATTGCTCTATCACAGTTCAACATAGACTGTGTGGGTTAGCTATCCTCTAAAGTCTGGGGGTAGTGAGCTGACATTTAAGCTATTGGAACTACAATGTGCACTTTGCCAGAGTTTATTAGCTTTTGAATGACTCTAATTAGAAACCCACATTCCCTTGGGCTTTGTCTCAGAACATTGTAGGCTTTGTTCATCAACAAAATGAATATTGGAAAGGATTGCTCTTTGGAGACGTGAATGTCGACAGAGCTGGGATGTAGCTCAGTTGGTAGAGTGCCTACCTAGTGTGCAGGAAGCCTTGGGTTCAATCTCCAGCACTGTATGAAACCAGGCAAGGGTCACACATCTGCAATCCCAGCACTTGGGGTTCAGGATACAGGAAGATCAGGAGTTCAAGGTCATCCTTGGCTACATAGCAAGGTCAAGGTCAGCCTGAACCACACGAGACTCTGTCTCAAAAGGAAAAGGAAGAATAGTGGGCAGCTATGCAGACCAGCCAGGAGTCAGCTCACCTGTTCTTGAATGAGCCGGGCAGGTATGGAAGTCAAGCAAGCTAGCTGTCTGTGCCCAGGCCTTCAAAATGGCACCTAGTTCCAGATTTTTATACCAGTTCAGTCATGCTTAATGGCAATTGCAAGCAGAAGGTTAACTGACTTCTGCCAGAAAATACCATCGCATACATCCCTCATGAAACTTGCAAGCAAAATTCTGTCAAAGGTCTTAAAAGTCAGAAATCCAGAACTTCCACCAAACCTGCAAAGCAAGTTGCATACTTGTTTGTACCTGCTTGATAATAAATGTCTTTATGTAGCAGAGTGAGCCTCACTTCACTGTGAATATGGCTGTCATCTACATTAGCCAGTGAAGACCAAATAACTACCAACAAGAGCCAGTCATAGTGGACTGGGGTCTTTCCGCACATCTGCCAACCTCAATTGATGGAGAAAGAGTCGGATCTCAAACGTAAACAGAATGCTTTCTTCTGTAGGGCTGGGAGTCAGGTGACTGTTCCATCCTTGATCCTTCAGCAGTGCCGACACTGACACTTGGAGTTTCTCTTTTACAACCACTGCTAAAAAGGACTCAGTCTTTTCAATATTCACACCCGGTGTGCCAGAGCCACACCCATTAGAATCCAGTGTCTATACCCTCAGCAAAGGAGGCAGAAAGCACTTGTCCAGGGAGAGCAGACTCCCTGATTTCCTTCTGGGTTTTAAGCAGTTGTCCCAACTTGGCCTGGGGGTATGTTCACTTACACCCTCACTGTTGTTCATCAGCAGAAAAGAGGCAGCTGTGCCGAGCTACCTTCTATTCATTCTTGGAAAGATGAGAGATGTGGATCAAATATAAATCCTGAAACCACTGGCTTTATCATCTAGAGAGAAAAAAATACGTGCAAACCTCAGCCTATAACACAGACTAGAATCTGACTATAAATGGGGCAGATATCATTCATGCAGACTGGGAGGGAGCTCTGAGAGAGAGAAATGGCCTCAGAGAGGAGGATGTAGCGAGCCTGGGGGATGAGGAGGGCGTTTGATACACAGCTTCAGGGGTAGGAGAATCCAGCATGCTTGGGAAGAGTGGCCTAAGGCCAGACTAAAGTGAGGGCTTGAAGCCCTCTTACCAAAGCTCCCAGCTGGCACCTTGGCACCGCATCACATGGGTCAGTGGGAAATGGAACGTTCCAGCCACAGTGCAACCAGCCAAATCCCATCCCTCCAGCCACACTGCAAACAGCCAAATTCAAATTTCACAAAGACAGCTTAGGAGCCAGCTGGTTGCTGTTGATGGCCTTGAGTATCATCCCAAGATTTAGACTCTGTTCTGTAGCCAGTGGGAGGCCTTTGAGGATTTTTGAGGTTTGAAGAGACCTTAAAAAGAATAACATGGAAAGAAGGGTAATAACAAAATGGATAGTATGCATACTTTTCTGTTTCACTGTCTGCTTTAGGTGTGTTCCCACAGTTTTATAAAGATCTCTGAAAGGCAATTTTTGAAAAATTTATTATATTTACTGTGCGTATGCATGTATCCATGCATGTGTGTGTGCATGTGCACGCATGCGTGTACATGTGGGAAAGTGTATTAAGAAGACAAACTTGTAAAAGTTAGCTCTCTCCTTCCACCATGTGGGTCCCAGGAATTGAACTCAGGTCATCAGGCTTAGCTTAGCAGCAAGTGACTTAACCTGCTAAACCATCTCAGCAGCCCTGAAAGACAATTTTTTCTAATCTCTGACCAGATCCATCCATAACAGTTGGATAAGCATTTGAGGAGCTCCTGTCAGATGGAGATCTCTAGCCTAGCTCTCTGCACATAGCCTAGGTGCCCTTTGTTCTAGTTTTGACGAACTCTCTGTAGATCCCCAATGCCATACTGTTTGAGTGCTTGAATGGAAATATAAAATAGAAACACATATAATCTAAGAATGAAAAAAGAAATTCATACTTCTCCTTGAGCTTTTTGGGACTCTTCATTTTTCCACTTACAACCAAAAATCTCTTTGAACTTTCTAATAAGATGAAGCTGTAAAATATTGGTAGTTTACCCAAGCCAGTTTGAGATGGAGCAAATGTGCCTACTGCTGTTCTCCTGCAAGCTCTGATTGTCTCCTTGTATCTCAATGTTAAATACAACAGTATTTATCTGATAGCTGTTAGAAACTATAGGCCCTCAGCAAGCGACCTTCCTGGGTATACACCAAGTTTCCACTCTGGTGAAAACTAAAAGGAATGCCAACCGCAGGGCAGGGCACTTTCTCCTAGGAGACTTGCCCACCTCCTCTGAAACATTCGCTTGTGCTGGGTCAAAGGCAAGGCTTTGGGTTCAAGTTTAGCAGGCAGTGTTGAGAGCAGAGGCTGAGAGAGCATAAGAAGAAATCTCAGAGTCATCAAATATAGAGGCTGAATAGAAACGTAGGATTTCTCTAACCACATACACTTTACAGAAAAGGAAACTGAGGCCAGCTGGCTTGCCATTTAGCTAGCTTCCGGTTCCCAGATGCTGCTTTTTCTACCTTGCCATTCGGCATCACTGACAGAGTACTTTTCTAGCTGGTTTGTGAGTCTGTAGACTTGTGATTTTTCAGTAATCATCCTCCCATATGTGGACCTTAAAAAGCCTTTTTATTGATATGGAACCTGGCATGAATAAAATCTACATTCTACAAGTATAGATGCTGAGCTTGGCGTGGTTGCACATGTGGATAATCTCACCTAATTGGGAAGCTGAACCAGGAGGGTCCCTGGAGCCCAGAAGTTCGAGGCTAGCTTTGGCATTACAGTGAGACACTTGTCTCAAAAATGAATGAAGGGGGGGGGGGGCTGGAGAGATAGCCTAGTGGTTAAGAGCACCGACTGTTCTTGCAGAGGACCTGGGTTCGATCCCCAGCACCCACATGGCAGCTAAGAACCGTCTGTAACTCCAATTCCAGGAGAACTCCAGTTCCAGAGGAATCCAAGACCCTCTTCTGACCTCCGTGGCATTGTAGGACACGGGTGCACAAACCTACATGCAGACAGTACATTCATACACATACAAAAATAAATAAAATTTTAAAAAAAATGAAGGAAGGAAGGATATATATATATATGTGTGTACATTATTGCATTGTTTGTGCTAATTGTTTTCATTTGTTCAACATAAACATTTAAAACACAGCAAGTAGACAGAGAGGATATGCTGAATAGCTTCAGTTGTTCACTGTCACACCTGGAAAGAGGAAACCTCAATTGAAAATCCTCCCCTATGGGATTGGCCTAAGGCCATGTCTGTGAGGCATTTTCTTGATTGTTGAGTGATGTGGGAGGGACCAGTCCACTGTGGGTGGGGCCACTCCTGAGCTGGTGGTCCCGGGTTATGTAAGAAAACAGGCTGAGCACAGGCCAGAGGAGCAAGCCAGTGAGCAGTGTTCCTCCATGGTCCTTGCTTCAGCTCCTGCCTCCAGGTTCCTGCCCTGAGTTCCTTCAAGGATGGCTTGTAATTGGGATGTGTAAGACTAAATTGCTTTTGGTTAGTGTGTTTTATCACAGCAATAGAAAAGTTAACACCTCTAATCCCAGGACCTAGGAAGCAGAGGCAGGCAGATCTTTGTGTTTGAGACCAGCCACAGTGAATTCTGAGACAACAAGGTCTATATAGTGAGACCCTGGCTCAGATAGATAGATAGATAGATAGATAGATAGATAGATAGATAGATAGATAGATAGATAGAGCAAGCAAGCAGTAAAGAAAGGAGCCACACCCACTATCAGTTACTTTGTGTGGTCTCCCTCTCCTAATCATCTTTCAGTCTTCTGGTCTGCCTTTACCTGACACTCCCCGTAAATGGAACTGGACCATCTGAGCCTTTTGCACCCAGCTTCATTCACGTAGTGCATACACTCAGTGTTCACCACAGTGTAGCAAGCTTTGGGATTTTGTTCCTCTTTGTGACTGCAAATGAATGCTTTTTTTTTTTTAATTTTTATTTATTTATTTATTTTTATGTGTATGAATGTATTGTCTGCATGCAGGTCTGCGCACCCGTGTCGTGCGATGCCGCGGAGGTCAGAAGACGGTCTCGGATTCCCCTGGAACTGGAGTTCTCCTGGAACCGGAGTCACAGACGGTTCTCAGCCGCCATGTAGGTGCTGGGGATCGAACCCGGGTCCTCTGCAAGAGCCGTCGTCGCTCTTAACCGCTAGGCCATCCCTCCAGCCCAAATGAATGCTTTTTAAAGTGGATTCCAGCCCAGGAGACAATACAACCTGTCCCCGCTTCACATTTTTTTTTTCCTTTGAAGGAAGAATGTTGGCATGTTTAGCCAGACCACAAATCTCCAGCAGGCTTCATTGTACGCAACAGGCCATCTGAACCTAATTTCTGCCTCTCTGTCCTTATTGCCTTCCCTCTGTGCAACTTGAAAGACCCAGCAAGAGCTGCTCTCAAACCCAGCCAGGACATCATAGCTCCTGGCCAGTCTTTAGGATACTATAACTCAGAGGTGCTCTGGTGCTGGGGGCTGCTCTGTAATTTGCTCCCCTGCTTAAATATAAGATGTCAGAGAGCAGAAACCCTGCAGGACAGCCTGCAAACAGCAGCAGCCCAAGATTATAAAATGAGCCCAGCTCGCCTCTGTGCATCCCCGCTGCACATTCCCCTGGGAAGGGAGGTGGGGCTGCTCTAGCCAAGACCTCACTACCTGTCATTAACCACTCTGAGTTAGTCATGAGTATGAGAGAGTTAGTATGAGAGAGTGGTGTGCACCGTCTATTTTTGTGAGGATGTGGCTGTGCTCTCCTTGGATTCTAATAAAATCCAAGATAGTGCTGGGGAGACGGTGCCATGGATAAAGTATTCACTCTGCAAGCATGGGACCTGAGTTCAGATCCCCAGAACCCTCATGAGAGTCCTGATGAAGTAGTACACATCTGTAGTCTCAGCACTTCTAAGGAGAGACAGGAGGCTGGGATAGGAGACTCTCTCTGGAAGTTCCTGGATCAGCTAGCCTGGCCTTCAAACCAGTCAACCAGAGACCCTGTCTCAAACCAAGTGGAATGTGAAGTCTGACAACTCTAAGGTTGTCCTTTGACCTCCGCACCCAGGCCGAGAGAGAGAGAGAGAGAGAGAGAGAGAGAGAGAGAGAGAGAGAGAGATTGATTTTAAAAATAATACAATGAAGCTGGGCCTGGTGGCGCACGCCTTTAATCCTAGCACTTGGGAGGCAGAGGCAGGATCTTTGTGAGTTCAAGGCCAGCCTGGTTTACAGAGTGAGTTCCAGGACAGCTGGGACTATAGGGAGACCCTGTCTTGAAAAGACCAAAAAAATAAATAAATAAAAAATAAATAAAAATAATACAATGGAATGAGGCTTCCAGCTGGGCAAGCGGGGTCATTGCTTGGCCCGTTCTGGATCTACCAATTATGAAACTAGGAGGATTTTCTTCATCCAAGTTCATGGATAATTTGGAGTGTTTTCTTAGGAAGTTTACGTAAATCTTCTTAGGATTATTTGAAGGTTTGAGCTAGGAAGGGAATGAGCTGAAAGTCACCCCCTTCCAGCAGAACGTGATCCATGGGAAAGCAGAGTGTGAAGGTCCATGCATGATTCTTCCATGAACTCAGACGAAGAAAAGCATGCTGGGCAGGATTATTTGGCTTCCAGAATCTACTGTGGTGAGAGCAACAAGGCCTGAACATTTCCCATGATCTATTCTTGTGGCGTCAACTCTCCAGGCTCTTTCTGATCTCACACAGGGCACCCCAATCCTTAAATAGTCTCCTTTTGCCTTGCCTGGTACTTAGTAAAGGCCATGTGACATGGTAATGCCCAGAAAGCTTTTGCTTTACTGGTAAATGTGGGGGACTGTTGCCACCGTGACCTCCTTCTCTTCTTTCCTTGAACACAGTGTGATACCTGGAGCTATAGCAGCTTTCTTGTGACAGGAGGGCCACATACCATCCCCAAGCTGATGAACCAATGCTTTTGACTGCCTGTCTTCTTCTAGCCCTCATGCTGAGAAGTAAAAATCCCTATTCACTAAAGTCACCTTTAGTTAGATTTCTGGTTCTTAAATGTACTACCAACCAATACCAGCAGCTTATGGCAGGAAATTTATTACATACCCTCTGGTTTACTAGTATATTTCAATGTTCCAAAATGTCTACAAAATATCCACCGCTTCCCTCTTTTGTGTCTCCTGTTTGAATTCTGTTCTTATCATCCCCGTGGGTTTTGTTTTTCATGGAAACGTAACAGAGGTTTAAGTGTTACATTTTGGGGGAAAAAAAAAAAAAGATGAGCTAAATTCATTTTTGAAAAAAAAATACTTCATCAATTTCATTTTCAAAACTTAGTATGTCATTCTATGTAGATAAAAAGGTTTCCGGGGACAGTTACCACACAGGAGGCAGAGACAGTTGACTTTGGAGGAAAGGGAAACTGTGACTGAGGCGCTAAGCACAAAGCCCTGGGTGATGAAGACAATACTTTAAAAACCCATAACCTAGCCAGGCGTGGTGGCACACGCCTTTAATCCTAGCACTCGGGAGGCAGAGGCAGGCGGATCTTTGGGAGCTCAAGGCCAGCCTGGTCTACAGACTGAGTTCCAGGACAGCTGGGGCTACAGGGAGACCCTGTCTCGAAAAGACAAAAAAAAAAAAAAAAAAAAAAAAACCATAACTAGTCCACCTACCAAGAGTCTCACCCTTAAAGGAGACCAGTTCTCTCCCTCCTAGTCAGCCATCAGTTAGGGACACAAATTTGGCTCTATAGGTCTCTCTGTCTCTCTCTAATATATATTGGAGTTCAGAAAATTGGGTGAGGAGGGTATTCAGGGAGTATAGATAGGGGAGGGGATCTAAATATATTGTATGAAAATCACAAAACTTCAATTAAAAAGGAAATTAACCACATAACCTTTAGCAACCTCCAACGTCAAAGCCAAGTGTCAAGTAACCAGGGGAGGAAAAAAACCTGGAGGCCTTATTATTAATCTTCAGTATATTGGCTTACTTTTAAAGTGTTAAGAATGGGGGCTGGAGAGATGGCCTAGAGGTTAAGAGTGCTGACCGCTCTTGCAGAGGACCTGGGTTCGATCCCCAGCACCCACTATGGTGGCTAAAACCTGGTAACTCCAATTCCAGGAGGAACTCCAGTTCCAGGGGAATCGAGACCCTCTTCTGACCTCCGCGGCATTGCACGACACGGGTGCGTAGACCTACACGCAAACAGTACATTCATACACATAAATAAATAAAATTAAATAAAAAAATAAATAAATAAAATAAAGAAGAATGGGCTGGGGAGATGGCCTAGCGGTTAAAAGCGCTGACTGCTCTTGCAGGGGACCTAGGTTCGATCCCCAGCACCCACATGGTGGCTGAGAACCATCTTTAACTCCAGTTCCAGGGGAATCCGACACCCTCTTCTGACTCCCGCGCATTGCACGATACGGGTGCACAACCTACAAATTGCAGACAGTCATTCATATTACATCAAGAATAAATAAAAATTTAATGCCTAACATCCAATTGCTTGTTCTTTGTTAGTATGACTAAAAAGGTATCACTGGAAAAGCTGTCAACCCATGAAGGGAAACAACCTGAACAGACTAGAGTCCAAAATGACAACTCCAAAGAAAGTAGACTTGTTTTCTTCTCACTCACTTGTGCCCCCTTTCCCAAAGCCAGGACAAAATTGCGGAAGAGGAGGCATGGTAGAATGTAAGGGCTGTGGAGAGATAGGGATGAATCATGAGACACAAGGAATATAGTCTGGACTCCTAATTGATCAGTATGCCTGTGCATACAAGCTTCTCCAACTGGACTATGGGAACTTTGGGTTGTTCAAAATTTGGACATAGATACTTGCAAAATGCACCAATTACCTAATTGTATGGCAAACTGAGTAACATCAATGTTATCTGCAAACAACTGTGTTATTATATTGTAGAATCCCTTAAAAATAAACAAATAAAAAAAATAAAATAAAATAAAAAATTTTTTTAATTAAAAATAAAGTGTTAAGAATTTCATTCTTTTTTAGAAGAAAAAAAAAAAGATGTGGCTGTTTTAAACAAATCCCTTGTTTAAATGTTTTAAACAAATTCCTTGAACATGTGTCTGTAGTTTCTTTGGCAACAGCTGGGTAGCTAGCATTGTTTTGTCTCTTACAGATATGGCCCGTTATATCAGCTACTTTCCTGGTTTTTGGGACCCTGGAGATTATATAACATTGAATGGTTATAACAATAAGTTTTTTTTAGTATTTATTTATTTATTTATTATATGTATGAGTGTACTATCTGCATGTAAGTAGGTGCACCCTTGTTGTACAATGCTTTGGAGATCAGAAGAGGGTGTCGGACTCCCCTGGAACTGCAATTAAAGACAGTTCTTAGCTGCCATGTGGGTGCTGGGAATTAAACCCGGGTCCTCTGCAAGAGCAGTCAGTGCTCTTAACTGCTGAGCCATCTCTCCAGCACCAATAAGCTTATTTTTATCTCATGAATATTTTAAGTAATTCGATTGCTGTTGGTTTTTGTTTTATCTGGTGTCATTAAAAAAAAGGTTGTCTAAAAAGGTGCATACATCACATTGCATTAGTTTATACCAGAAAAGTTTGTTACATTGGTCAGATTCTTTTAAAAAAATGTATTGTATATATGTATGTAAGAGCACACATGTGCAATGCCTGTGGAGGTCAGAAGAGGGTATCAGATCCCCGGAACTGGGGTTACAGATGGTTGTTAGCCAACATGTGGGTGGTGGGATTTGAACCCAGGTCCTCTGGAAGAATAACAAGCATTCTTAGCCACTAACCCATCTCTCCAGCCCCAAATTGGTCATAAGATGCCCAGAGTGAGTAGCCTATAACACGCATCTTCCTTTATGTGATGGCATTGACCCAGAATACAGAATGTTAACTAACAGTGTTTGAACTTTCAAAATTGTATTTATATTATAATTATCACTAGCTTTAATTATTTCCTCAAAATAACAATACATAGATGTTAATAGGCATTTTAGTTAAAATAAACAATCCCCACAATTAAAATTTATTTTCCACCCACTGTGTCTTAAAAAAAAAGTGATGGGGGCTGGAGAGATGGCTTAACAGTTAAGAGCGCCGACTGCTCTTGCAGAGGACCCAGGTTTGATCCCCAGCACCCACATGGCGGCTGAGAACCGTCTGTAACTCCAATTCCAGGAGAACTCCAGTTCCAGGGGAATCTGAGACCCTCTTTTGACCTCCGTGGCATTGCACGACACAGGTGCACAAACCTACATGCAGACGGTACATTCATACACGTAGAAAATTAAAAAAAAAAAAAAAGTGAAAATCTAAGGGAAGGGAAAACCAGTTGTTAGTTGGGATAAAGTGATCAGCAGGAGTGAGATGGGGACTAAGAAGGTGGGGGAGATGAAAATACATTATACACACTCACGAAAATATCATCATAAAGCCCATTATTATGTAGAATCAATATATGCCAATTAAAATGTAATATTTTAAAAATATGTTTCAGGTTAAGCCCCAAATAGGTATTCCTGATCAATCTAGACATCACTTCACCCCAGACTCCTGAACTGTGAATCCACCATCTTTAATACACAGCTTCTAAGGCTGCTCCATTGCTCTTCGTCAAGCCTGCACTAGGTCAGCCATGGAAGATGGGGCTGGTACACAGTACAGACAGGGCTGGGGAATCTCATATTGCATTGTCCTGAACACAGTAACATGGTCACAGTAATTGTAAGGGTAGTTGGGAAATGAAGTCTGGCTCTGTGCTCTAGAAGCCAAGCAAAGTTTTGATGAAGAGCCAGTCAGTCTCTGTAAACGAAAATGAGAAACACAAACTAAAGAGGGATGGAAAATTCAATTAACAAGAAGCTAGGCTATGCCCCAAGGGAGACTGCAGAAATCTGTCCACCCAAATCATGTGGTAAAAGCGAAAGGGTGTGATAAAAATAGGATAAGGGTGAAATTTGAAAAACACTCTGGGGACAGACACAGTATACTCCCTCTCTGGTGACACAGGAGGCAGAACCAATACAACTATCCAATAAAGTTCAATGTGTTAACCTCTTGCTCCAATAGAGCCATCCTGAAAAAGCTTTCAGTTTTACATATCTAACTGACAATCAGTATCACAGTTCCAAGGAACTCCTGCCTCTTGGAAAGGTTTCCTGTCCTCTTAACTGGTAAAAGTGACTATTTCCATGGCAAAATTGTAGGAAGCATGTGGAAGCCCACCAAACTCATACATGGATGCTAAGTTTTAGGAGTAAAATTTTCTAAGCATTGTGATCAGTTTGTGTTTGATTTTAAGATATTTAACATGCTCCGGGTAGTATGTTGCACACCTTTTATCCCCAGCACCGGGGAGGCAGAGGCAGGTGGATCTCTGAGATTGAGGCCAGCATGGTCTACATAGCAAGTCCCAGACTGTCCCGCGCAGCAGTCTCGCCGGCAAGAACTTCACGCGGACAACAGGATTCTTCTGCAGCAATATTTATTGTGTACAGCTCTTTTGTGAGGACCCCGAAATGGGGCAGAAGCACTGCTTATATAGCAGTCTAGAGGGCTCGTGTATGCTCTGGATTGGTACAGTGCCCTGATGCCTCATTAGCATGCCCAAGGCGTGGGCTCAGAGAGTAGTAGTCATGCGCAGTTTGTCCAATGCAAAGGCAATGGCGGGAAGCGGCTTGTTGTTGTTCTAGTGACTCAGGAAGTCGGCGCCATCTTAGGGCATGGTACAGCACACATTGTTTGTGTGGTAGGCTGCCAATAGTTCCCCCTTTCTGTTTTAATAGAGCAAGGTCTCTGGGGCGACATGACCTGTCAGAGACTCTATTAAAATTGGCTGGGAGAATGCCTGTCTTAGGTTGCCTCTGCAGAGGTATTCCTTACCCGTCATGGGGTGGACAGACAGCTTTTGGTCTGTTCCCTGTCTTAGGTTGGTAATACTTGCAGCAGGTCTTACCCGTCATTGACTACTTCTCCAGCATACTAAGCCAAATGTTTGGGGAGGAGCCTGCTTCCAAAGCCGCAAGGGCCTGTGCAATGACTACTTTATCGCGCTGATGCTGGGCACGGAGCCTACACATAATCCAGAGCATAATTATAATCCCTCCACATAGAAATAGGCCAAACCCTGCCACCCCTGCCCATTCTTTGAAGTGTGAGATGGCAGCAGTAATCCAGGAAGCCAGTCCTTCAGCAAGGGAGGTGTCCACTCTAGTCGAGTTCACAGTGACAATAGCCATACGAAGTTGGTTCATCAAGCTGTCAAATCTCCAGTCCAATTACCTAAAAAGATATCTAGACAATTGTTAGACAAATTTACTGCCCTTGTGAAGTTTTGATATTGGATGCTGGTCACAAATAGGCCAGAATATTTCCACTCACAGCCAAGCTGGGCTAGCGCCATAGTTCAAATGTAGTAGAGTATTCCAAAAGGTAAAAAGCTGTTAATTGTCCAGCTACTCCTCGTGACTGGCATCCTGTCCAAGGGGCAAAGCTGTTTCCCTCGCCAGTACAGAAGGGTGACCATTTAGGTTGAACTGGACCCTTGGCTAGAGCTGGAGGATAGGCCCCATATGGCCCCCCAGGTGTATCAGGGGCACAAACCATGCAGCAGTTGATTAACATGAACAACATCAGAGCTGTCATTTATATTACTTTACCTTATGGAAGCACAAGCTGCCACTTAATATGAAGACTTTTATTTTTATTAATGCTAGCTAGTTCTAAATCTAAAGGCAAATAGGGTACATCTAAAGATGAATTAGTACTAAAGAGGCGGGGAAAGAGTTTAGCATCATGACGAACTGGCATTGGCCTTGGGAACACCACAGTATCCCCAGCTGTCCTGGGACTCCCAGAGATTTGCCTGCCTTGCCTCCCAAGTTGTGGATTAAAGGCAAGCGCCACCATGCCCGGCTCAATTATCCCTTTGTAAGGGCTGTAATAAACAGCCTTTTAAAGGCAAAATCAGCAACACTTTTTCCCTTCTCTATATAAACAGATTACATAAAGGCAGAAAAATCCACATTTATGGAAAGTATTAAGCATTTGTGCATGGAAGATTTTTTAGTTCTAATACTATAGTACAGAGTCACGAGCATATTTTTAACACTTAACTTCAGGTTCATTGAATATGGTTATTGTTTTCAACTCCTGGAATAAAGGTAGCTGTTTTTAAATCTCTACTTACAAATTAATTGAAATAGCTTTGGTTAAGCATTGATATTTAGAAAAAAGTAAAAATCAAATGGTTTATTTTGCTTTTTGCCATTTGGTAGCATTTACACAAGGCTTCGATCTTCAGAATACCCTGGATTCAGTAGAAAACCTTTTAAATGAAGTTTTGTACAATAGAAACTCTCAGCAGTCAAAATTTAAGACCGTAAAAAAATACATGCAAAACATACCTTTCTGAAAACACTTAACTTTGAACAAACCCAAATACACAAACGCGGAATGAAAACAGCATTAACTCTACCAAAAGTAGTCATGTAAAAATCAAATGGGGAGCGGGAGAGTATGGGACCTGTTTACTTTCAGTTTTACCTTTTCTTTCGCCGGGCGGGGGCGAAAGTGTTCATTTTTGTACCGGGCTGTTTCTCCTCTAATTCCTCCTCCTCAAATAGCGGTAATTTTTCATTAGAATCTGAATCATTTAATGTCAGGGCTTGTAGGTCTCTAAATGGGTATAGGTACCTTTATAATAATCTCGCTAGCATTCTCTTTTTTCTGAATGCGCATCTAACCTTTCACTCCGTTCTGTTTCTGACATGCTTTCCTGAAGGTCCGCAAGGGCTTTGTCCTTCCCCAATTTCTTCTTTACAGTTTTGATCGTCCCAGCAAGAGAGAGTAAACAATGGGGACAAGGCAATTACAACAGCCAATAAACTAATTAGGCAAGCTTCCAATCCTCTAGATACTCAGAGAAAAGCATATCTCTCAGAACTTAACTTAAAGAAAAACTTACCTGGCCACAGTTCTGAACCCTCTTCAAAAAGTGAAGGGTCCTCTCGGCGCCAGCGATGGCAGTTCCCGGGCCCGGGTCTTGCACCACTTGTCCCGGTCCGGGTTTTGCACTACTTGTCCCGCGCGAGTCTCGCCGGCAGAACTTCACGCGGACAACAGGATTCTTCTGCAGCAATATTTATTGTGACAGCTTTTTGTGAGAAGGACCCGAAATGGGGCAGAAGCCTGCTTATATAGCAGTCTAGAGGGCTCCTGTATGCTCTGGATTGGTACAGTGCCCTGATGCTCATTAGCATGCCCAAGGGCGGGCTCAGAGAGTAGTATCATGCGCAGTTTGTCCAATGCAAAGGCAATGGCGGGAACGGCTTTTGTTGTTTCTGCTCTAGGAAGTCGGCGCATCTTAGGGCGTGGTACAGCACATTGTTTGTGTGGTAGGCTGCCAACACATCTAAAAAAAGAGAAAAAAAAAAAAAAGGGAAAAAAATAAATAAAAAAAGTTTAAAATGTTTACAAGAATCTGATCAGGTCCTAACTTCGTGATTTTTATCTTTAAAAGATAAATTATAATGTGATTTTTTTTTTTACTTGAAGACAGTAAATAAGTATGTTCTTAAATAGCATTTGAATGTTCAAGAGAACAAAATTTACTATATGTAGGAGCTAAGTTCATTATAAGAGTTATTTTATCTAGAAAGATTTTCTTGCTAGGTTTGAAAATATTGCCCCCCCCCTTTTTTAATTTAAAGGTAAGTAAACACTAAATTAAAACAACGGGTAAAAGCAACTCCTCATTTTTATACAAAATCACTATATTTTACAAACAAAATAACTAGATTTTCATGTTTAGTTTGGTAGTTTAAAACTATGTTTTAAAACATTCAACTTACTCTACAAATAGTAGAGGTAACAACAATCTTTAACGTTTAACAAATTAGCTTCATTCGGGATATGATATAGGCTAGAAATTGGCCCATAGAGTCTGCAGAGAAAAGGGTGCACTCTTCAGACATCATAATAAGCTTTTTTTTTTTTTAGCAATGATAAGCTTTTTTTTTTATTTATGTGTATGATTTATTTTTGTATGTGTATGAGTGTACTGTCTGCATGTAGGTTTGTGCACCCGTGTCGTGCAATGCCGCGGAGGTCAGAAGAGGGTCTCGGATTCCCTGGAACTGGAGTTCTCCTGGAACTAAGCTAAACATGGTTCTCAGCAGCCATGTGGGTGCTGGGGATCAAACCCGGGTCCTCTGCAAGAGCAGTCGGTGCTCTTAACCACTAGGCTATCTCTCTAGCCCCAGCAATGATAAGCTTTTAAAAATATAGAGGGATGGCTATATTGTCCACATCAAACTTCAAACTCTCTCACTGTCACCTGTAAAAGCTTAGTTATGGGGGCTGGAGAGATGGCTCAGCAGTTAAGAGTGCCAACTGGTCTTGCAGAGGACCTGTGTTCGATCCCCAGCACCCACATGGCGGCTAAGAACCGTCTTTAACTCCAGTTCAGGGAATCCAACACCCTCTTCTGACCTCTTGGCATTGCACAACACGGGTGCACCAACCTACATGCAGACAGTACACTCATACACATAAAAAATAAATAAAAATTTTAAAAAAGCTTATTTATGACAAAAAAATTAATTATATATTGGTCTCTTGAGGCCTCCTAAAGACCCAGACGTGTTGTGTGTGTGTGTGTGTGTGTGTGTGACCAAGTAGGCCAGAAGACAACCTCAGCTGTCATTGCTTAAGCACCATCTACTTTTTTTGAGACAGGATCTCTCACTGACCTGAAACTTGCCAAGATTCCCGTCACCACCACCACCACCAGTTCTGGAATTGTGAACATGCACTAGTACTGGGGATGGAACAGGTCCTTGCGCTTCTTGGAAGGCACTCCCTTTACTGACTGGGCTGTCTCCCCAGCCCTGGGAATTTTAAACAGTAGATTTGCTTCACAGATTGACTGGAGATGAGCTAGAAGTGAGCCGTGACTCCACCCAATGACTGCTCAGCAGGAGCTGCATATTGCTGCCTTTTGTTCACAGGAGAGAAGCGATTATGCTGGTTAGGGGCACAAATGAATCTGCCAGGGAGCAAGAGTCAGGAGGAAACCGAAACCAAAGACTGATTCAGGAACTCAGAGACAGTACCCTACCTTGGAAGCCCACTACCTCACCCAATAGGGTGCTGAAGCATGGAGGATTCATAGGCAGGATCGGGGTCCTTCCAGGAATTCTGCTCAGAGCAGGGCAAAGGAAAGCAGAGGCAGGGCCCAGCCACAGTCCGTGGGTCTACCCACGCCTCCAGAGGGGTGCAGCTCCCTGCAATGACTCAGCCATTCTGGGATAACATTCTGGGATCACAAGAGAGTGAGGACAAGGGAGTGACTGCACCGTGGTGGAAATGACCACTTGGTGCTGAGTTCTAGAATAGAAGAGTCACTAGATATAAGCTGCCCCCCCCCCATACCCTCCAACCGAGGGGCAGCGAGGCCTGCAGGGAAGAGGATGCTCTGCAAGAACAGATGGAAGAGACACTTGGAGCCGGATGCCTTGGCATCTGCTGTAATAATTACCACCATTTTAACTAGGAACTATGGGGAGAACTGAGGTGTTCGAGTGACAGAACAGTGCCTGGCAAGACTGCAGGAGGCAGGGATATGGCACAGGCCACAGAGGAGACTGCATTGACAGTACCCTGGGCCTATATACCTTGTACGTGATGGTAATGCCCTATACCTCAAGTCAGACCCCAGACATCGCCAAACGCTCTCCGGAGAACTGAATCATTTGTGAACAAGGCCTGTGAGAACAGGAACTTTTCCCTTCCATAGCTCCGGCACCAATGACTGACCCAGAATCGGGAATGCAGGAATGGCGGAACGGCTGATGTAGGTGATTACGGCAGTGGGGAAGTAGCGTGGCAATAAAATTCCAGAAACCTCTCTAGACTAAAAACAAACCAACCTGAAAACCAGTTAGTATAAGTGAAGCCAAGATACTTTACCCCAGTAAAATCACGAAGGAAATAATGGCTTGTTTATGTTTCAAAACTCTTAATCATTTTATCTGCTTAGAAATTGTTTGGCTTATTTCCTTATAGTGGATGTATGTTTATCTTTATCAGTATGAGTTTAATACATTTAAACACAGGCGCGGTGCCTTTCTAGGGTTCTTGACATTCTAGTTGGAAACCTGCTTGTTATTTAAACCACATGTTACTTATGTGAATGGACCATTTATCTGTCACTACTGATAGGAACAGGAGGCAAAGGGCAAAAAGGAGAGGAGAGTACAAAATACCTCTTGCATTTTCCCTCAAGTCCCAGAAAGCCATAGTAGTATGTCAGGGAGAAGTACAGTTGACCTGGCAGGATGAGGCTTTTGAGGGCCAGATCAAGGAGTTGTCTTAAGGCAGAACACTTGGGCTGGAAATTGCCTAGCATGCACAAAGAAAGCCCTTAGCTCTGTCTTCAGCACCCAAAATAAACATACTAGCAAATTAAGGTAGTGGGCTGGCTCATGAGTCACAGGGAGAACACAGTTACTGTTGTCAGAAGAGGCTTGAGAAGGTGCTTCTGGCAGTGGTGGGTAGGGTGCCCAGTAAAGGAGAGACTACTGGGGAGCAGGGGAATGGCCGGTTCACTCAGGAGCAAGAGGAGTGGGGGACAGAAACTGTTGCACCGACGAATTGGTGCCGAGCAAGGTCAGAGCTCTTATCCTGCTCACTCACTGTTGGGCTGCAGTTCTCTGTATTTAACAATATTATAGTAATAGAATTTATTTTCCATCTCAAAACAACTCTGAAGGAGGGTTATTAAAGCAGAGTCACAGAGACCTGGGCGCGGCAACCCTCTCAAGGACATGGGTAACCTTGGCCACTTGAGGCAAAGCCAGTGTTATCTGCCAGTGAGAGGGTTATTTTGTCTCCAGGGTGATAGTTTAGGAGCAAGATGCTGGGATGGAAACTTGAAATGAAAATTCTTTTTATTAAGATCCAGAAAATAAATTTTTCAGCCATTATGAAACCACAGTCTTGGGTCCTTGCTCTTCGGATTTGAAGACATGGTAGCAGAGGAAGCCGCTCAGCTCCTGAAGACACTCTTCCTTTCTCCCTCAGTGACAGAATCACTCTGAGGAGCCCTGGATTTCCTAACTGGCCTTGCCAAATGTGGCCCCATCGTCAAGCTTTGAGATGGGTCGGTTTCAGGTGGAAGCTGCTGGTAATTTTCCTTAAAAACCACCCTCAGCCGACTCTCTGCCCTCTCTTTTCTTTGAGGGTCCATCTTGCTTTCTGGGACCTGCATGGACTCCCCGGGACTGTGGAGAAACAGGGGATCTTTAGGGAAGGCAAGACTCAGAAGCCAAAGGGCCTCAGGCGCTGGGGACTCTGAAGAGCTGCTACATCAGCCCTGGACTGCTGAACTGGACCTTCACAGGAGATGAAAGCAACTCTGTATTTTGTCTAAGTCTCTCTTTGGGGGGTCAAAACTAATCTCTCACTAATAGAATAAATAAAATTATCTTCTATTACTCTCATACACCCTATTAAACTATTTTGTAATTTCTCTCTCACGCATTCTTTCTTCCCCATAGTTTGTCCCACAGAGAACAGGTAAAGCATCTGTGACAATCCTGGCTAAACCTTATCGCCTCCCTGCAACCTGGGTGAGAATCTTCAGCTCCTTCCTTTTCATTTCCCTTGAGTCAAAGCAGACCTCTGTACCCCAGTGTTATAGTCTGAGTCTGCCCAGCAGGGCTCATGTATTGAGATAGTCCATTTTGTGAGGTATAAGAAAGGTAGAACATTGGGCTAGAGAAATGGCTCAGCTGGACGTGGTGGTGCATACCTTTAATCCTAGCACTTGGGAGGAAGAGGCAGGTGGGTTTCTGTGAGTTCAAGGCCAGCCTGGTCTACAGAGTGAGTTCCAGGACAGCCAGAGTTCCAGGGAGACCCTGTCTCAAAAAGACAAAAAAACAAAAAAAAAAAAAAAGAAAGAAAGAAAGAAAGAAAGAAAGAAAGAAAGAAAGAAAGAAAAAGAAAAGAAATGGCTCAGCCAGTAAAAGCACTTGCTACAAGCCTGATGACCTGAGTTCCATCCTTAGGACCCACATGGTAGAAGGAAAGAAGGCAAGTTGTGCTCTGATCTCCGCTTATATGCCATGACACACACTGTCCCTGAAAGAAGTGAGTACAAGTAAAAAAAAATGTTTAGAAAGAAACAGTATAACTGTTTTCTTTGTAAGTAAGAGCATTTGGATGATGACTAAGATCATTGGACGAGGTGGAGCCTCCATGATGGCAGAGTGGGCTTTAAAAAATAGAGAGATAGACATGACTGTCTGTCTTGTCTCTTGCCATGCAATGTTCTGGGCCATCTCAGGACTCCTCCAGGCAGAAGGCTAAATTAAAAGCTGAATACAGTTCACATTGCTAGTACCAACACTCAGGAGGCTGAAGCAAGAGGATAGTTATCCTGGACTCCATAGTGAATTAAAGGTCAGGGTGGGCTATATAATGAGACCCTGTCAGACAGACAGACAGACAGACAGAAAAAAACAATGAAAGAAAGAAAGAAAGAGAACCATCTCCAGATGCAAGCTGTTATCTGCCAAAGTAAACCTATTTTCTTTATGAAGTTATCCAATCTCAGATATTTTTTTTATAGTAATGGAAAATAAACTAATACTACTGGTGCGGAAAGTCTGTGATCTTTATCCATCCTACCTTCCCAACTCTCTTCCCACCACTGCTTGGCTTGGGTGGACTCCCTTTGAAAAGTCAAATTTTACCACATCTTTCCAGACCCTTATGAAACATCGCCTTTCCTGTAAAAACGGGATGTGAGCCGTCTCCACACCACATCTGTAGCGCTGCGCATCTCTCCTGAGGCTATGTTCTATGTGCCTCTAAATTACTCTGCCTTTACTCTCATCACACACAGTACATTTTATGAAAATAGATACTACACCCTATAAACTGGAATACCTGTAAGAAGAGAGGCAGTAAGGCCAGCTGTTGAAGACCTGGTGTAAGCATGGGAAAGATGTATTGAGACCACACTTGCAAGTGTACACTTGGTCTCTGGAATGCCAGAGAGTGTTACCAAAGGCCACTAAATCAATAAAGCAAATATTGTTCTCCTGAGACAAGCAAGACTCCTCTGTCAGCATTAGCTACACCTCACCTGCCTGGAAATATTGTGCAGCAGTGGCAGCCATATGTCTGTATATCCCAAATCTAGTTGGCTAGTAGTTCTCTCCTTGAAGGAATAATTCACAGCTGATGCCACAAGCTTATGTCCTGTAGTGGGTAGGAGATGTTATAAGCCACAGTAAGGCCTTGACATCTTTTACAGAAAAGCTATAGTTCATAGATTAGCATACCATCCAAACACCTGTGTGTATACCAATGTAACCTACCATAATAATTAGTACTGTTTAAATGCCTGTATATCTAATTGCTTGTGCTTCATTAGTAGGATTGAAAGGTTATTCCTGGATAAACTGCCAACCCTTGAAGGGAAACAGCCTGAGCTGATCAGAATCCAAAACGACATCTCCAGAGAAAGTAGACTGTTTTACTTCTCACCCACTTGTGCCCCTTTTCTAAAGCCTAGGGAACAATCTTCGGAAGAGGGGGCGTGGTAGAATGTAAGGGCTGCGATTGGGATGAATTGTGAGACTACAGAAATATAGATTAGACACTTATTTGATCAACATGATTGTACATACAAGCCTCTCCAGCTGGATGGTGGGAGCCTTGGGCTGTGTGGGTTTGAGAATAGCTGCTTGCAAATTGGTTTTACATGAAGGATGCTTGTATTCATTACTTATTACCTATTGTTAAAAAAATCAAATAAAAAAAGAAAATATATACTACACTCATCCATCAGTATAACCTTTGCTGGTTTTACATAAGCCTTATTTATGATAGATATTTAATCGTGACTTGGAGACTTGAGCAGACACTTCTTAACACAGAATGGTACTGAATGGCATAGCTCATGGCCAATCAGTTTGTATTGGGTTTGACGGCTCAGTCTTTTCCTTAACTTCCAGTTCTTAAAACAAAGTCCTTGACAATGGCGCAGATAGTCAAATACTGCCTTTCCTATTTGTTGTCTCCTTTTAAATTGCATGTCCTTGATATCAGGGACAATGATTTGAAGTTATTTTCTAGTTCCTCTTTCCTCCCCACACCCCCACCTGAGCGCTAATCCTTCTTTTTTTTTTTTTAATTTTTTTTTATTAATTTTATTAATTTCTGTATGTGTACGAATGTATTGTCTGCATGCAGGTTTGTGCACCCGTGTCGTGCAATGCCGCGGAGGTCAGAAGTGGGCGTCGGATTCCCCTGGAGCTGGAGTTCTCCTGGAGTTGGAGTTTCAGACGGTTCTCAGCCGCCATGTGGGTGCTGGGGATCGAACCCGGGTCCTCTGCAAGAGCGGTCGGCGCTCTTAACCGCTAGGCCATCTCTCCAGCCCAAATCCTTCTTAACTCAATGTCAAATCCCTCTTGAGGTCATGCGTGGATGAAGTCCGGGTGCGTCTGTTTTGACATTGTTAACACTGTTTTCCGGCTTGGCTTTGCTTTGCTTTCCCTACTCTTGGTCTGGTGCTCTCAGCTTTCTTCTGCTCAGTCACACTCTCCCATCTTCTACACTCACAGAAGTACAGTGACCAAAAAGGAAAAAGGAACCAAGCCTTTCTCTAACCTCCATTCAATGAAAAGGTGGCACAAGGAGTAGTGTTGAAGGGCCCAAGGTGCCAAATGGTTAAAGGATGCCAAATGGTTAAAACATAGAGCTTTTAACATTCCACATGAATGCATCTAAATAAAAAAAAGCTGTTATGAAGCCAACATTCCAAAATAGGTTCTATAGCCAGTCAGGGTTGGATGGTTTGTTTTGCTAATTTTTTATATGAATTCATTATATCACTTTACAAAGTGAAATTGAGGCAGATTAAGATCTGCTTATTTTTGTTGGTATTTACGTATTAGTTTGTTTATCTTGGTGCTGAGTGTTAAATCCAGGGTGCTGTACATGCTAGAAGATTGCTCCATCCCTGCAACCCCAAATCTATTCACCTGGTTTTTCATTTTTTTGATACAGGGTCTCATTCAGGCAAGGCTGGCCTTGAACTCCTGATCCTCCAGCCTTTACTTCCCAAGTCTGGGGATTACATGCCTGTACCACCCACCCAGCTCACCTTTCAATTTTGAACATTCAGATTATCCCTAGAGAACATGGAGCTGGGAATGGCCACCCACGACAGGGCTACTTGTGGAAAGTTCTTCCTGCAAGCACCGCCCAAGGAGAGGGTTTCCAGTCTAAGGACCACATTGTCTCTTGACCTAGTTTCTCTATCTCCTGTCACTAGTGCCCCTCTTTTCTTCGTTGGTGCCTCGTCTAATTCAACGTTATTCAGTGGTGAGCATTCCTAGACACTCATTACTTTATAATGACTTCATCACTGACTGGAGGTTTTATTTTGACTACAGCTTTCTTCCACGCAGCCCAACCAAGAGTCCTTTGCCTCATCTTTCTGATCTCTGGATCTCTGGGACATCCCTGAAGTCAGACATTACATTCCATACAATTTAGGGGCTGAAGTCACGATCCTCTCAGCTTTCTGCTCCTGTTGATTTCCCAGAATTTACCTCCCTTTTGTCTAAACTATGCTAATTAGCTTTATGGTATTGTAACATATACCCCTGATAAATCAACTTATAAAGAGGAGAGGTTTATTTGGGGTTCAGACAATTGGCATTGTTGCTTTGGGGCCTGTGACATACCTCATATCAAAGCAGAAGTGCATGGTGGAATACAATGCTCACCTCATAATGGAGGAGAAAATGGTAAGTGAGGGAGAAAGACTGGCCTCTGGCAATCCCTCTCAAGACATGACCTAACCTCCCACAAAGCCCATCTCTTAAAGGTTCCACCACCTCCCAGTAGCACCACTTGGACAAGAACAAGATGAAAGCATGGGTCTTTGGGAGACATTTTAGATCCAAATGACAGCATGACTATGTCTCAAAAAGACAGAAACAAACAAACAACCAACCAGCAAAACCTTATAGAAGGAAGAGTTTATTTGGTTTATGGTTCCAGAGGGATGACTCCACCATGCTGTAGGGGCACAGCGGCAGAGGTAGCTGGAGAAGAAAGCTGAACACTCACATCTGCAAGCAGGCACAGGAAGTAAAGAGAGCAAGAAACAGTGACATAGGAAGAGTTAGAGACTCCCCTCTTCTGGGTGGAGGCTACGGAGTGAAGCTTGGGGCAGCGCGAGGGTAAGGAGTGGCATTTAGAAAGACAAAGGGGTACAGCCCCTTCTCTTGACTGCAGGAACCAGGCCACATCTCCTAAAACCTCCCAAAACAGCACCATCAGCTGCGGACAAAATGTCCAAATACTTGGAGCCTATGGGGGACATTTTCATTCAAACCATCACATTCAGCTATCTTGTATGACTAGCTGGTAAGAAGAAGAAGGTTAACCACCAGGAATGAAAGGATATTGGTGGTGCATGCCTTTAATCCTAGCAGTTGGGAGGCAGAGGCAGGTGGATCTCTGCAAGTTCAAGGCCAGCCTGGTCTACATAGTGAGTTCCAGGACAGCTGGGGCTACAGGGAGAGCCTGTCTCGAAAAGACCAAAAAAAAAAAAAAAAAAGCATATTGGAATTTTCCTCCACTCCTTACCTTCGTGCTGCCCCAAGCTTCACTCCGTAGCCTTGACCCAGAAGGGGGGAGTCTGTAACTCTTCCTATGTCACTGTTTCTCTTATAGATCTCAGTACAAGGTCTCCTTTCTCTTGTTCACTAACAGTCTCTTTATGTCAGCCTTGTTCCATAATTACCCACTAGGTCATACAGTCAACCTAATTTTGAGATAATGTTATTCACTCTGATTTTGAGGTACATTACGAAGCCCCCTGTAAACTTAGTCCAAGGGGCGCACCATATCTGGCATTGGCTAGAAACCATACCTGGGGGCACCCAGGAAAGTCCAAGTGAGAATCTCCAGGAAATGGCTCATTTCTTGGCAATCTATGACAGTCTCCTTGCATGAATCATGTCATTTATCTCTCCCAGTAACAAGATCACATATCTAGTAAAATCTGGAGCCAAAACTCAACCCCAGGCAGCCTGCCCCACCATGCTTGCACTGGAACCTGCTGTTTGCAACCCTGTGCCATCTAGAAGGCAGTCCCCAATGTCACGTGTGGCCGGTTTAGACCCAGGAGGAATCATTTCCTCCTGAATCACTTTTGAATTTCTATTTTTATGGGAGGTGTTTCCCAAGGCCACAGAGAATGTGCACAATGAAATCAGCTTCTTTTTAAAGAAACTCATGAGAAACAAATGACTCTGGGTCATGGCAGGAAACGTCTAAGGCTGCCTGCAGCAAGCACAAGAGGCTGAAGAGGAAGTGTTTGCCGTGGCCTGTCACTGGCTTTCCTGTTTTTGCCTTTCCAACATTTGGTAAAAAAAAAAAAAAAAAAAAAAAAAAAACCTTTAGGAAAAGGTGTTTTGTTTTGTTTTGTTTTGTTTTGTTTTGTTTTCCTTTTCCATGAGATAAGATTTGTGTTGGTGAGCGATTAGTCATGTCAATGGCGTAGGATAGGCGAGTTGCCTGATCCAAGCTTCCTGTCTGAAGCCTGTTCTGTGCCCACTCTCCATCCATTCAGAAACACCACTCCTCCCTCTGTACTCCCACTCTGCCTATTCTTGTGGTACTTTGTCGATCTTATTTGCAGATACACCAGACTGCCAGCTCCCTGTCTATCCCAGTGTTTCCATGGTTACCAGCGCATAGCAGCCACTCACAGGAGCTAACAGAATGCATGAAAAGTAGAAAGATTGCTAACTGCTTGCAGGCTGTCAGCACCAAGAACCTATAGTGACCAGCATCAAGCCAGTGGCTTATCACCACATCCTTTGGTGCCCGGGCACACTGCTGAGTAGGCCCACCTAGCCCTTATTTTTAGGCAAGAACTAGGGCTCAAGGCACTTCATGACTGACCCAAGGTCATACAGGTACTAGACACTGAAATCATGAGCGCCCCTTCCCATGATGCCTCTTCGCCAAGTCCTTTAAATTGGCAGATGAAGAAAATTAGTAGCTCAGGGCATTTGCTGATCCGTGTGGGTTCCAGTGACTTTTAGAAACTGTCTCCTGTTTGGTATGGCCTTTGGTTCCAAAAGAGTGAAGTTACAAAGACAGTAACCACCTTGATTTTCTGTGATTTTTTTTTTTCCTAGGAGAGACAGTATGGTATAGAAAGAAAGAAAGCAACTAGAGATCACTCACGACAGAGCTCAAGTCCTGCTTCTCTCAGTGTGGGAGAAAGAAAAATAAACCAGAAATTTCCAGTGGAGAGCCTGGGAGCCTGTGATGGGTGGTCCAAGGTGGGTGTTGGAGTGGGAGGATTCCTGTGGTCAGCTGGTATTGTGTCTACAAGCCTGGCTGACCTTCTCCTCCAGCTTTAACAGTCCAAAGCACCAGGCAGCACAGCTCCTTCCCTCAAAGCTACTGCTCCTTTGAGCTGGAGAGGGACCCCATCACGTACCTCAGTGACGCAATCCTCCCAACACTTCTTCAGTCCTTCTGCATGGTATGTTTGCTGTTTGTTTGCTTGATCATCCATTTACTGGTTAGCATCAAGGGGGATCTTGAACTCTTAGCCCAAGCTAGAGGTCCATAAACTGCAACCATCCGCACATCCTCTCCATCCTGTTTTTGTGTAGCCCACCAAATAAAATTTTTTTAAACATTTTTAAATGGTAGGGAAAAAAAATCAAAAGAAGAATACTATTTCCTAATACATGACAATTTTAGGAATTTCAAACATCAATATTGATAAATGACATTTTCTTGGCCCACAGGCAGGCTCATTCATTTGCATGTAATTGACAGCTGCTCTCCTGTGACAGTGGCAGAAGTATTGGCATAAAGATCATAAAGGCGAGGGCTGGAGGGATGCTCAGTGGTTAAGAGCACTTGCTGCTCTTCCAGAGAACCAGAGTTCCATTTCTAACACCCATGTGGGCTGGCCCACAATGCCTATAACTCCAGCTTCAGGAGATCTGATGTCCTCTTCTAGACTCTGAGAGTGCCTGCATTCACATGTGCATATACACAGAGACATACACATTAAAAATAAAATATTTTTTAATCTTTTTTAATATATATTTTGTACAAATCTAGACCCGTGTCCCCTCCATCCCCCCCCCCCACCGGAGCTCATGCATTCTGCCAAACATGCTTTCTATCTCTTTCTCAGTCTTTCTCAATATTCTCCATGTGGAAGCTGATTATTTTAGGCAGAAGTTCACTGTTTCAGTCAGTTCTTTGATGCAGTCCTTTTTGTTGTTGTGGTTGTTTCCAATATGCATCACTCCCAACTGCTTGGACAAAAGCTCAAGGGGCCATGCACAAGAAATACTAGTAATTGGCACTAGCATCCACAGATGAGGGATACCATTCGTCGTTTGTTTTTCTGGGACTGTGTTACTTCACTCAGCATGAGGTCCTCTAGCTCCAGCCATTTTCCTGCAAAGCTCATGATGTCATCTTTCTTTACTGCTGCATAGAACTCCATTGTGTAGATGTACCACATTTTCTCTATCTACTTACCAGTTGAGGGGCATTTGGGTTGGTTCCAGCTCCTTGCTATTATGAAGAGAGCTGAAATAAACATGGCCGTGCATGTATCTCTGTGGTGAGGTGAGTCTTGATGGTACATGCCTAGGAGTGGTATGGCTGGGTCAGGTGGCAAGTTCATTCCAAGTCTTCTAAGGGTTCTCCACACTGCTTTCCATAGTGGCTGCACGAGTTTACATTCCCACCAGCAGTGGATGAGTGTTCCCCTTTCCCCACAACCTCTCCAGCACTTGGTATCATTTGTTTTCTTGATCCTAGCCAGTCTAATATTGGAAGTACAGATGAATCTTAAAGTGGTTTTCATTTGATTTCCTTAAGATGTAGTGATGTTGGAAAACACTTCTTAGGACGTTATCTCAGCCATCTCTAATATCCCTCACTGTGAATCCTCTATGTTCAGTCTCTTTGCTCCATCTAGTTAGAGTGGGTTCATTGTTTTCTCTGTTGTTTTTTTTAAGTAGTTATTATTCTGAAATCAATGCTTTGTATAGAAGTATTCTGCAGTGAAGGCTGTCCTCCCACTCGGGTGTTTTCTCTCACTTCCTTGATTGTTTGCTTTTGATGTAGCAGAAACTTTTAGTTAATGAGGTCCCATTTGTCAAACTGGTCGACCTTAATTCTTGCCATCACGCTGCTGCTCTAATTTAAGGAAGTTCTTTCGGTATACTCTTATGTCTTGTACACTGCTGCCAACTTTTCTTCTATCGCGCTTCCAGAGTTTGGGTTTCACATTGAGGTTCTTTGATCCATCTGGATTGACTTTTGTACAGGGTGAGAAGTAGGGTTTAAATTCTCTTCTTCTACAAGTGGTGATCCAGTTTGCCAACACCATTGCTGAAGATGCTGTCTTTTCTTCCTTGGTGTCTCTTGGCCCCTTGTCAAAATTGAAGAATGGCTGAAAATTGTATGTGCTCAGGTTTGGATTCTTAATTTTGTTTCTCACTCTGGTCTACAGGTCGTTTTTGTGCCAGTAACAGGCTATTTTTATGAATACAGCCCTGTAGTATAGTTGAAGTCTGGTATGGAGATCCCTGCGGTGTAGCTCTTTTAGCTCAGGGTTGTTTTGGCTATTCAGGGTCTGTTTTGTTTTTCCACTGAATTTAAGGACGTTTTTATCCAAGCCTGTGAATGAAAACACTTGGGAATTTTGATTGGATTGCATTAATCATTAAGATGTTGCGGTAGAAATGGAGCATTTTTAAACAAAATGTTAATTTTCCGCAATCCATGAGCATGGAGGTTTTTTCCATCTTCTGGAATGTCTTCAATTTTTTCTTTAAAGTTTAAAATTTTGGTTGTAGAGATCTTTGGCAGTCTTTGTTAGGTTTGGTGTTCTAGGTATATTATTGTTTTTGAGGCTATTGTGAGTGTGAAGGTCTTTTGAATTCTTTCCTTCAGTTGCTTGTATCTTTGGTGCAAAGAAATGTTACTGATTTTTATAGGTTATTGTTGTATCCTGCCACTTTGCTGAAGCTGTAATCATTTCTAGCAGTTTTCTGGGGAGATTTTTTAGGCAGTCCCTTAACTAAACAATCAATTCATCAGCATAATAGGGATAGCTTGACTTCTTCTTTTCCAATTAGTATCCTTTGTAATTTCCTTTTCTGACTTATTGCTCTAGCAAGTGTTTCTAGAAAGTGTTTCAAGCAACTATATTGAAGAGGAGTGGTGACAGGGGAGCCTTGCCGGAGTTCCTACCTTTCAGGGGAATGTTTCTAANTATATATATATATATAAATACCAAACCAATCAGTAAAAACTCCCAAAACAAAAGGTACAAACACAAAAACAAACCAAACCAACCCTTTTGAGAAAGTGTGCTGAGACAGATAATCACTTCCTTTATCTGTCAAGTATGTACATTTTGAGGACAGTAGGCTTTCTCCTTCTACATTGTATAACTACTATTGAAATTTCCTTTTTGACCATAGATTGGTTGACTTGTAAGAAGGTAATGTGGGGGGGGGCAGGGAGGGGGGCATGGGTCTAGATTTGATTTGAAAAAAATTTTTTTGAATTTTTTTAATTAATTAATTTTTTAATATATATTTTGTACAAGATTATCAGGATTTGAAAATTTGTATGAAATGAATTGGGCTGGAGAGATAGCCTAGCAGTTAAGAGCACCGACTGCTCTTGCAGAGGACCCGGGTTCGATCCCCAGCACCCACATGGCAGCTGAGAACCGTCTGTAACTCCAATTCCAGGGGAATCCGAGACCCTCTTCTGACCTCTGTGGCACTGCACGACACGGGTGCACAGACCTGCATGCAGACAGTACATTCATACACATACAAAAATAAAAAAAAATTAAAAAAAGAAATGCACAAAGCTTCAATAAAAAATTGGCTTTAAAAAAATTGAAGTGAGCAAATAAACATCAGCTTTAAGATGCATATTAATTTTTTATGCTAGTTCTTCAATAACATGATGGTTTCTAGACAACTTGCTTTGTCGATGGCTCCTGTCTACTTCCAGGTAATGCTCCTGTCACACACTAAAGACAGCTACTGACTAGGGATAAAGTAATGCTTGGGTGTTGTCTGTGAGAGAGCTGTGAAAATTCTCCCATGAGGCTGTTTTCTGTGTCACTGCATAGGTGGTGGTCAGAGTGACATGGCCTACTCCAGGCCTGTCCTTTTGAAAAGACATACTTATGTACTTGGTGTTTGTTTTGTTTTGAGACAAGGTGTCTATTCCAAGCTGTCTTTGAATTCCCTACGTAAGCTGAGGATGACCTAGAACTTCTGACTGCCTCCACCTCACCAGTGCTGAGATTCCTGGTATGCCACCACACCTGCTTTTTACATAGTACTGGGGACATAATCCAGGGCTTTAGACAGGCTAGATAAGTACTCTACCAACCAAGCCGGAAAGGCCTCACTCTGAAGCAAACTGAGGGCCACAATTGAGGCTCTGTTTCTGGCCCCAGCAAAACTCTGATCATCTCCAGGTCTCAAACCCCAAAGCCACGCTGAGGAGCTGGAGGTGACTTCAGCAGGTGGCTCACCAACATTGACAGGTGCTATTGCACTTAATATGTACAAATAATTCAGGCTGCTGTTCAGAGGGCTGACTGGAGGTGCTGGCTTCTGGCTCTGCTAGCATTGCAGTAAGTGGAAAACTTAATGGTATTCTCCACTTCTTTGTTGCCAACAGACCTGTAATTTCATTTTTAGGTCAGTGTTGTCAGCCCAAGACATTAGCTCATGTTTGACTACGATGGCTAAACATGGAATTGTCTTCGTCCCTTATGAAATAATCACTTTTCCAGCTTCTCCTTTGGCCAGTAGCCTCATGGTGAGTTCTAGCTAATGAAGTATAAGATTAATGTCCTTGGGGTATTATTGAAATAAATAAATAACAAATAAATAAATAAATAAATCTCTGTTTCTTTGGGACCCTGGTTTTCCTTTCTTAAAACATAAAATGTGATTTCTGGAGCTATGCAACTGTCCTGCAGCCACGAGACTGTTAGCATAAGGACTGGAAATCAACACATGAAGGAGAGGATGAGGGTGCAATGACAGAGCTTGGATGCTTGATGACACTGTGGAGTCGCAAAACTAAGAGCTCAGCCTACCTTCGGACTTCCTGGTTTGACCTAGGGATTAGAAAACATTTTCTTGGGGTCTAGCAAAGATGGTTCAGGGGTTAAGAGTACTGGCTGCTCTTGCAGAGGACCCAGGTTGAGTTCCCATCACCCAACTGGTGGTTTACTGTCCTTAACTCCAGTTCTAGGAGGATCTGAAGTCCTCTTCTGGCCTCCATTGGCATTGCAAACACTTTGTGCATTTACATACATGCAGATAAAACACTCATACACATAAATAAAAATAAATAAGGTATGAAAACAGTTTCTCAGCGTTCCAAGACAGCACAGATGGCTCACTATCAGTCCCCACTGCTTAGTTTGCCAAAAGCAGCACCAGACAATAAGTAAATATTTGAATCTATCTGCTTCTATTCCATCAAAACTTTATTTACAGACTAGGGACTGGCCCATATACTTTTGTTTCCCAAACCCTGGTTTGAGGTAACTTGGGAGGATTGCTCTTCTACTTGCCACTGAGTGAAATCTAATTAACATGTTCTTGCCCATACATTCCTCATCGTCTTCACTAACAGCTTTGGATTCATTTACTGAAGTAAAAGTTCCCTTCCTCGTTGCAGTAGAAATGGAACAAAAACAACAGAAACAATCCTAATCAGTCCTTTCTTAGTCCAAATTATTATTTTTTATTTTATTTATTTTTGTATGTGTATGAATGTACTGTCTGCATGCAGGTCCGTGCACCCATGCCGTGCAATGCCGCGGAGGCCAGAAGAGGCTCTCGGATCCCCCTGGAACTGGAGTTCTCCTGGAATTGGAGTTACAGATGGTTCTCAGCCACCATGTGGGTGCTGGGGATCGAACCCAGATCCTCTGCAAGAGCAGTTGGCGCTCTCAACCACTAGGCCATCTCTCCAGCCCCAATCTTGTAGTTTTTTAAGTATGTTCATAATTGTGTTTCTGATATCTGTGTCCTGGGCCATCCCCAGGGGGATCCCACTGTA
The DNA here is from genome assembly GCA_009823505.1 of Rhizomys pruinosus. NCBI lineage: Eukaryota > Metazoa > Chordata > Mammalia > Rodentia > Spalacidae > Rhizomys > Rhizomys pruinosus. The sequence goes on from VZQC01008018.1 coordinate 226,176, forward strand.
GGAATCTTCCATAAGGTTGATAGAGCTTGGTGCAGGATTATCCTGCCCCTTCCCCTTGTTGCCTCTTCTTCGTGTTCCTGGAATATGGGCTTCTCCTTGCCTGTATTCCAATATGGGTCCCAAATGCCTCTTCACTGTGTTGAAGGCTTGCTGTGCTTGTCTCCTTTAGATGCCTTCGTGGGGCTCTTTAGCCTGCACCCTGGTACCTGCGCTTCAGCTTGTCTTGGGAGATCTCAGATCTCAAGACTCACACAACCCTATCTTTTATACCAGCTGGGAGGATAACTCTGCCCCCACGGCCACAAAAGCCAATTAAGCCAAAGACAACTGGATTAACTATATTAAGTCAATCAACAATCAGCCTTGCTGAAGCACCAGCTCCTACCTACCTTCCTGCACTTCAGCTGGTCTTGGGAGATCTCAGATCCAAAATATTTAATAATAATAAAAAGATCATATGGACTGAAATGTCTGAGACAGTTCCTATTTGGCCTTTTTCAAAAAGAAACATTTCCAACCCTACTGTGAGCAAATAATAACCTATAGATGCTTGCATGGGAATGCATGCAAGCTCTTCTCCCTTTCCCATGAATGTAGTCTCATCTCAGAAATCTTCTGGATTAGCCCCTGCAAATATTCTGGGGGAGTTTTCAGGAACACACCATTCTTTCCCCTTCCATTTTAATTGACTTAATCACAACTTAGCCCAGAATAGAGGGAGGATGATGGAATGAGACAAAGAAAGAGAAATTGTGAGAGAGGGGGGAGGGAGGGAGAAAGAGAGAGAGAGAGAGAGAGAGAGAGAGAAAAGGAAGGAGGAAGGGAGGGAGGAAGGGAGGGAGGGAGAGAGAGAGGGAGGGAAGAAGGGAGAGAGGAAAGGAGAGAGAATGAAATAGCAGGCAATAGTCAGAAATTTGTTTCAAATACACAAATCTATAAACATCTCAGAAAAGTAAGAGTTTAACAGAAATTTGTACATACTCTTGTTTTCTCTGCAGTTGGTACCCCATATTATGCCTTCCTGAAGAAAGTGTAACACTTTTGACAAAATGCAACAATAGTTAATAATACCAGCTAGAGAAGATGACTAACAAAGCAACCATTATTTTTTTAAAAATGTAGTATTGCAAGGCATGGTGGGGCATGCCTGTAGTCCTAGCTTCTAGAGGCAGGAGAATCTCAAGTTCAAGGCTACAGCCTAACATAACATAGCAAGACACTATTTTAAAAAACCCTAAACAGTTGGGCGTGGTGGTGCACGCCTTTAATCCCAGCACTTGGGAGGCAGAGGCAAGCGGATCTCTGTGAGTTCAAGGCCAGCCTGGTCTACAGAGTGAGTTCCAGGCAAGCTGGGGCTACAGGGAGACCCTGTCTCAAAAAGACCAAAAAACAAAACAAAACAAAACAAAAACACCCTAAACAAACAACTACAAAAGCAAACAAGCCAAAACAAACAAAAACATAAAACATCTACTTAAAGAGTTGACCTCAAAACTCTTAAGGGCTAGGGGAATCACTCAGTTGTTGAACTGCTTGCCTCACAATCTTGAGGACCTGGGTTTGATCCCCAGAATCCACTTTTAAAAAGCTGGGCATAGTGGCGCCTATTTGCAATCCCAGCTATGGGGAGGGAGCGTACTGGGCTTGCCCCAGGCCAGTGAGAGAACCTATCAGAAAATCCAGTAAGGAGGCCAGGTGGGTGCAGTGGCACACTCCTTTAATCCCAGCAGAGGCAGATCCTAACCTGTAGTCCTTAAAACTGTCAAGGTCCTCTGGTGGGGTGGGGGAATGGGGGGGGAACACGGGTCTAGAGTTGTTAAAAAAAAAATAAAAATAAATTTATGTAAATAAAAAAAACCCAAAAAACTGCCAAGGTCATCAAAAGCAAAGCGAGTCTGAGGAGCTGTAACAGCCCTTGCAGGGAACCTAAGGAAACACTGTGACAGTTACTTACAAGGATCCTGATGGGATCCTAGGAGAGAACTCAGAGATCTGAACAAAGCACGAACCATGGTACTGTAGTTCATAAGAGCATATCAATATTGATTTATTAGTTGTGGCGAATCTCCCCTGCTAATAGGTAACAGAGGACATGAGAGGGGTGGTGATCTGGGGACTCTGTCCCATCTTCACAACTTTGTAAATTTAAAACCAGAGCTGGTGGTGTAGCTCAATGGCAGACTTGCCTAGCATGTTCCAACACTGAAAACAACAGCACAAACCTACTCTTTAGGGAAGACAGGAAGTGGGAAGATGTTGATCTGAGCTTGCAGTCACGTTGACGGACGGACAGACAGACAGAAAAATGAGGAGGAAGAGTAGAGGTTTAACTGAAGAGGGAAGACTCACCCTGAATGTAGGGGGCACCATCATGAGCTAGGGAAGTACTCTAAGTAAAAAAGAGAAAGTAAGCTAGGCATAGTGGCGCTCACCTTTAATCCCAGCACTCAGGAGGCAGAGGCAGGTGGATCTCTGTGAGTTCAAGGCCAGCCTGGTCTACACAGCAAGCTCCAGGCCAGCTGGGACTAAAGGGAGACCCTGTCTCAAAAACAAAAACAAAAAAAACAAAAAAACAAAAAAAAAAAAGAGAGAGAAAGTAAGCTAAGCCCCAGCCTTCATCTCTCCCTTCTTCCTGACTGTGAACAGCTGCCTTCCATTTCTGCCACCAAGCCTTCACCCCCATAATAAACTGTAGCCTCAAACCTAAAGAACAAATTCGTTTTTAATTTATTTGTATGTGTAAGGGTGTATTGCCTGCATATATGTGTTGTGCAGTGTCCATGTAGGTCAGAAGAGGATGTCAGATCTCCTGGAACTGGAGTTACAGTTGGTTTTACCGCCATGCGAGTGCTGGGAATCGAGGGTTCTCTGCGAGAGCAGCCAGTGTTCTTAATCATTGACCCAACTCTCCAGCCCCCAAATTCATTTTAATTTAATAATTTTGGGCAGTTGTATTTCTACAGCTGAGATTAAAATAATAGGTTCTAAAGCGGGTAGATTTTTCTATTTTTCTTGTGAATTTGTTCCAAATTATACATGCAGGGCATCGCCGCCTGCGCAGGACGCCACGGAGGCTGAGCTCAATTCCCCCAAAATTATAAAAGCAGGAAAATTCAAGACAAAGAAATCCAACAAGGCTAGTGATTTCAATGACATGGCAACACCAGGTGAATTAGTGAACACCGGGTCTCTGTTATCAGCCAAGGAAAAAAAAAAAGAAGAGAAGATTGAAAAAGGAAGCAACAGCGAAAGCAAAGAACGGGAAGCCAAAGTTGATGATGTCAGCGAGGACAAGGCTCCGTCAAGCAACCAGCGGAAGAGAGCTAACAAGCACAGGTGGGTACCACTCCACGTAGATGATGTGAGACCAGTCAGGAAAGACCTGGGTCCGGAACAGCTCTAGATGTCAGCCTGAAGCAAATAAATCAGCGCACAATAATAGGAAAAGTGATACACGAAGTTGGAGACGAGATAGAGAAAAAAGAGATGATCAAGATGAAGTGTCCAGTGTAAGAAGTGAGGGTGGTACCATCCGAGGTTCTGCTAGGGGCAGAGGCAGAGGCCAAGGGGGAGGAAGAGGAAGAGGGGGAGGAAGAGGAAGAGGAAGAGGAAGAGGCAGAGGCCGAGACAGAGGAAACCCTTGATTGAACTTTGATTATTCATATGGTTATGCAGAACATGGTGAAAGGACTGATGGGCTATTCCCAACAGAACTCAGCGCCAGTCTGCTGTACCACTGTGATGACGGCACAGGTGTGCAGGTGTATCCTGTGGAAGAAGCGCTACTGAAAGAGTACATTAAGCGCCAAATTGAGTACTACTTCAGTATAGAGAATTTGGAAAGAGGTTTTTTTTCTTCAGAGAAAGATGGATGAACAAGGTTTCTTGCCTCACTGATTGCTGGTTTTCACCATGTGCAGGCTCTTACCACAAACCTTAATCTCTTCTTAGAGGCACTGAAGGACAGCACAGAAGTAGAAACTGTAGATGAGAAAATGAGGAAAAAGATAGAACCAGAAAAACGGCCAATCCCAGGCCCTCCTCCACGACATGTGCCACAAACAGGCTTCTCTCTGCTGATTGACCGTCCAGACTTCACACCAGGCCAGGCCTTTGGCTCATATCCAGTCAGGACGATGATCTACTGATGCTCTTGGATGTCATATGATCAGAATATACAGTGGAATACCTAGTCCTGTATACTCACTGAAATACCATTGTAAATATGAGAACAAATCGTGCTGCAGAAATGAAAGTGACCATACTGTCTTCTGTGCAAGAATGTCTACTCCCAACCCTTGTGGACAAGGTTGAGCCAACACTGCAGTGGAGATAACCATCTTTATGATAAAAAAGTGAGACAGACCAGAGGACTGCTATTGTTATTGTAGGATCCTCTCATATCTATGTCATTAGCTTAGGCTGCATGGGCTACTTCTTTCATGGTGGGAAAGTTAATTGTTATCATTGGGGAAATACTGCAAGATTCTATCTTTTGTTTCCAGGCATCTATACTTTACCCAGATCAATAAAGCAGAAAAAGAAGATTGAGTAGCATTTCCAAAATTGTTAGGTCCTTTGCTATTTGACTTGCTCTTTAAAGTAGTATACTGTGCATAACTCACATGTCATATTTTACTATAAGATTTATTATTGTATATAATATGTACTATAAGATTTATTAATGTGAATACTTAAGGGATAAGAAATTTAAGTTAAATAAATAAGGGAATTTTTCCTTTACTCTTCAAAAAAAAAAGAAAAGAGAAAAGTAATTGATTTGCTAACATCGAGGATAGGATTTTTAAAATTTTTTTTAATTTTATTTATTTACATATATGTATGAATGTACTGTCTGCATGCAAGTTTGTGCACCCGTGTCGTGCAATGCCGTGGAGGTTAGAAGAGGGTGTCGGATTCTCCTGGAACTGGAGTTCTCCTGGAATTGGAGTTTCAGACAGTTCTCGGCCGCGATGTGGGTGCTGGGGATCGAACCCGGGTCCTCTGTAAGAGCGGTCGGCGCTCTTAACTGCTAGGCCATCTCTCCAGCCCCAGGATTTTTTTATATTCATGAATTTACTTCTTATTATTTTTTTAATTTTTTTTTTCAAGAAGAAACACTTAAATTTCACATCAGATCACAAACAAAAGAAATCAAATCCACATGCCAAAAGCACAAAGAAAAATCAACAAATGGGAAAAGCAAATAAGAAATCCCCACCAAACACTATTAGTCCCATAGAGGACTCCCACAATGAGATCTCTTCGGAGGTAACCCAGGACACAGATCTCTTCAGATAGATAGACAGACAGGCAGACAGACAGACAGACAGACAGACAGACAGACAGATAGATAGATAGATAGATGATAGAGATAGATATTCGTTCTATTGATTCTGTTTCTCTCTCTCTCTCTCTCTCTCTCTCTCTCTCTCTCTCTCTCTCTCTCTCTGATCCATCCTGGAGGTGGGTCCTTTGCTCTCTGATCAGCAAGCAGAGGATAGGAAATATTAATCTAACTGACTGTAATAATCATTTCAGTAATTGGAATTATATTGAAATGTTGCACTCTATGTTTTAAATGCATACAATTAAAAACCTAAATTAAAAATATAGGAATCTGTTCTAGTTTTTTTTTTCCTGTTGCTGCAGCAAATACCATGACCAAAAGCTACTTGAGTAGGAAAGGATTTGTTACACCTCCAAATCCCAGCCCCTCTATGAGGGAAGTCAAGCAGGAAGTCAAGACAGGAACCTGGAGACAGGAACCTGGAAGCAGGAATCAAGGAGGAGCGATGCTTGCTGGCTGGATGTCTGGCTCTCTCACCTAGCTTTATTACACAGCCAAGGCACACCTGGCAGGAATGATGCCACCCACAGTGGGCTGGGCCCTCCCACATCAATCATCCATCAAGTCAATCCCTCACAGATGTGACCACAGCCTAATCTGGGAAATCCCTCAACTGAGACTCCCTCAGATGATTCTAGGCTGTGTCAAGTTGACAGCTCAAGCCAAGTAGCATAGAATCGTTCAACCAGGGAACATTTAGTAAGTGTCTACACATCTGTCAGGCACTGTGTCAGGAGTCATACTTAAAACCTGGCACTCGGGCCTGGAAGATGGCTCAGTGGGTCTGATGACCAGAGTTCAATCTCTTGAAACCTCATGGTGAAGAGAACCAGTTTCAGCAAGTTGTGCTCTGACTTCTATACCTATATAATGGCATGTGCATACACTCACCCACCCACAATACACACATACATGAATATGTATGCATTGTATTATCATATATTAATTACTATATTGATATATGTATGTCTATATGCATATATGTATGTGAAGCCTGACACTCAGGGAGTCTGCAGTGCCATGGTAACCAATGGACTCCTGTCATCGGGGCTAAAGAAGCAAACTCTCCCCCATCACCTCCCAATGACCCAATGTTTTCCAAAGTGAAACTCACTGAGAAATTTGATAGATGTTTATTGTTTTTAAGTTAGAAAGATAAAAGAGGGGCTGGAGAGATGGCCTAGCGTAAGAGTGCCGACCACTCTTACAGAGGACCGGGGTTCGATCCCCAGCACCCATGGCAGCTGAGAACCGTCTAAAACTCCAATTCCAGGAGAACTCCAGTTCCAGGGGAATCCGACACCCTCTTCTGACCTCCGCGGCATTGCACAACACGGGTGCACTGATCTACATGCAGATAGTACATTCATACACATACAGAAATAAATAAATTTAAAAAAGAAAGAAAAAAGAGGGGGCAGGAGGAAGAAAACGCTTTTTGCTTCAAAATTTTTTCAAAAACATAAACAAAACCCTAGATTAAAGCCTATTAAGCAAGTTTCTTTACTCCTGAACCCCACAGAGCCTTCACTACGCTTCCACAAACCATAACTACCCACGAGGTTCTGCAGAACTCAGGTCCAAACATATGACTGTGACACTCTTTCCCTGTAAGACCCTACTCGGAGATTGCCACACACACACCCCATACTATTTTTTTTTTAAGTTATTCATGGGCCAGAAAGATGGATCAGTGGTTAGGAGCACAGGCTGTTCTTGCAGAAGACCTAAGTTCAAATCCTAGAACCCACATGGTGAGCTCCCAACCGTTTATAACTCCTGTTCTAGGGGATCCAACTCCCTCTTCTGTCCTCCATGGGCACTACACGATACAGTTGCACTTACGTACTACAAACAGCATTCATACACATTAAAAAAGTTATTTCTGTATCTGGTGGGCAGCAGCGTGTACATATGTGGAAGTCAGAGTTCACCTCACTAGAGTCACTTTTCTCCTTCTGCCACGTGGGTTCCAGGGATTGAATTCGGAGTGGTGGTAAGTGCCTTTCCTGGCTGAGGCATCTCACTAGCCCCCTCCCCTTCTCCGAGATACTTCAGAAACCACTGGTTTAGGGAATCTTTTTTTTTTTTAAAGTGATGTGGGGAGACTACTAGAATAGCTGGAAGGGCCACAGGAATGACACATTAAGCTAAAAGAAGCACAAGGAACATAATTGAATTGAATTAGCTGTTACCCATTTTCCTCTGGTTGCTTCAGGGATCTCAAAAGCAAGAAATTCTGCCAAATGAATCACTGAGAAATCTCATTTGATGCCCAAGGCTTTAAACAAGCACCCAATGAACTATAACTGGAGGAGGAAACTATTAGCACGAGGTTCACTTGTCTTCCGTTCCTCAACAAGAGCCATTTGTGTCTCAGGCTTTTGAAAATTTACACAAATTTGGGGGTGGGAAGTGAATATGTGGTCATGATGAGTTAATGCAGAGATGAATGAGTCCTCCTTATTCTGAGGAACAAAGACACTTCAGTGACTCTCCAACAGCTGGAATATTGAGAAGCCATATAGAAGAAATTGCATGCTTTATTCCTTTAGACATGCAACTTTCTCAAGGCTACACTGCATTTTAATTTAATCATTTGGGGGCAGTTGTATCTCTTCAGCTGAGATTAAAATAACAGGCTGTAAGCAGGCAGAGTTTTCTTGTGAAACTGTTCCAAAATCTAGCACATGAGTAGGGATCAGACTCGAATTTGGACAACACAGCTTTGTTAAGGACTTATCAGTGGCACTTTCGACAACCATTGGTTGCTTTTAGTGCCTTCCTTGAGGAGGAACTAGAAAGATATTGATTTGGATGTGTTTTAAATAACAAGAAAATAGTTGCTGAAGAAACAGAAGACCCAACATAACACTGTAAGAAATGGCTTGGCAGGACACACAGGCTGCTAGGAGCATAGGCTGGTTGCTTGACAACTGAATCATTTCAGGCAAGTCGTTCTGGAACCTCAGCCTTTTCATCCGTGAAATAGGGACATTAGCATCTTCTTTACAAAATGGTTCTACATAATTTTCTTTTTTTTAATTTTTTTAATTTATTTTTGTATGTGTATGAATGTACTGTCTGCATGTAGGTTTGTGCACCCGTGTTGTACAATGACTCGGAGGTCAGAAGAGGGTGTCGGATTCCCCTAGAACTGGAGTTCTCTTGGAATTGGAGTTACAGACAGTTCTTAGCCGCCATGTGGGTGCTGGGGATCGAACCCGGGTCCTCTGCAAGAGCAGTCGGTGCTCTTAACTGCTAGGCTATCTCTCCAGCCCATAATTTTCAAACAGTGCCTTTAACAGTTTTAGACACAGCATCTGTACTAATGTACATACACAACATCAAGATAGAGATAGATGCAGAGACTCACCTTACGTCAGTGGTAACACATTATAATAATCTCAGTGAATGGCTATTTTATTAAGAGCAATTACAGCCGGCGTGGTGGCGCACACCCTTAATCCTAGAAGCAGGTGGACCTTTGTGAGTTCAAGGCCAGCCTGGTCTGTCTACAGAGTGAATTCCAGGACAGCTGGGGCTACAGGGAGACTCAAAAAGACCAAAAAAAAAAAAAAAAAGAGCAATTGCTATTTTATAATGAGTAAAGTGTATTACCAGCAAGTATTAGACGATCAACACAAAATCACTGGTAGCCAAGTTCATAGGAAACAGGAAGGGTAAAATTAGATCAGCTGAAAGAGAAGTCTGTTTCAAAAGAATGTTCATCTAGGGGTCTGGAGAGATTGCCTAGTGGTTAGGAGCACCGACTGCTCTTGCAGAGGACCCGGGTTC